>CAUYQU010087138.1:0-10343 GCA_963574635.1 Cheracebus regulus
TTCACTTATATTCTTCTCTAAGTTGTCCATTCTCGTTAGCATTTCATTAAATCTTCTTTCAAGGTTCTTAGTTTCTTTGCATTGGGTTAGAACGTGTTCTTTTAGCTCACAGAAGTTTCTTATTATCCACCTTCTGAAGCCTGATTCTGTGAGTTCATCACACACATTCTCCTTCAGGCCTTGTTCCCTTGCTAATGAGGAGCTGTGATGCCCTGTAGGAGGAGAGGCATTCTGATTTCGGGTGTTCTCAGCCTTTTTGCCCTGATTTCTTCCCATCTTTGTGGATTTATCCACCTGTCGTCTTTGTAATTGCCGACTTACAGATTGGGTCTTTGAGTGGATGTCTGGCTTGTTGGTGATGAAGTTTTTTCTGTTTCTTAGTTTTCCTTTGGCGGACGCCCTTCCCCACAGAGCTGGGCCTTCCAGGGTTCAGCTGTGCTTGCTGTGAAACTCTCAGTCCTCAGCGCTTCCAATTGCTGTTTTTTTTTTTTTTTTGTGGAGATGGGACCAGCTAAGCCCGACTCAAAGGGCACCCAGTCCCATATACTCCACACTGAGAAGCACCACGCCGGGGTGCCGGCAAAACAGCTGCACCAGCCAAAAGAGTTGCGCTGGTGACTCATGGGGCTACTCCACCGGGAATCTCCCAGTCAGTCTGTGGGCAACAAAAATTCGTCTGAAAGTGCGGCATCCACTCACTCTCTGTGCTTTCACTGGGAGCTGCAATCCTGAGCTGCTGCTAATCGGCCATCTTGGATCTCTCTCTATTCCCAGGTTTTGAAAGCAGGCCAGGTGTGGTGGCTCATGCCTGTAATCCTAGCACTTTGGGAGGCTGAGGCAGGAAGATCACTTGAGGCCAGGAGTTCAAGACCAATCTGGGCAACATGGTGAATCCCCATCTCTACAAAAAATTAGCCAGGTGTGGTGGTGCATGCCTGTAGTTCCAGCTACTGGGAGGCTAAGGTGGAGCCGAGGAAGTTGAGGGTGCAGTGAGCTGTGTTCACACTGCTGCACTCCAGCCTGGGTGACAGAGCAGAGACACAGTCACAAACAAAACAAAACAAAACATTGAAACAATGTTGGGTTGGGTTGTTAAACAACATATAGGTTGGTGAACTACTGCTGCCCTGAGATATTACCCTTTCCCACCCCCTCATCCTCACAGTCCAATAGTAAATGGTTAGATCATAGTATTGCAGGGGGCTGTCCTCCTGATTGGTTTTAACATTTTGTTTTAATATTTTTGATTTTCAGTGATGTTAGAACACAGTTATTTGACTGTATACCCCCAGTGGAATATACTACCTTGGGACACACACAACAAAAAACTGTGAAAAAAAATCTTAAATCATCTTTAATGACCAAATTGTCAGAGAGAGAGAGAGACAGAGAGAGAGAGAGAGAGAGAGACAGAGAGAGAGATTATAAGCTGCCTCTAACTCACTGAGCTCCAGTGGAAGGAGAAGGGGGTAAGAAAGATTTCTATACTATGGCCCACAAATCTATCAGTGGTAAAGCATTCAGGAAGCCACTGGATACAGAAGTCATTTGCAAGACTTCACCCTCTACTGGAGTGCTGAAGAAACCTCATCATTGAGGTACTGTTGCACTGGTACTGTGGTACTCTATAAAATTAAATATTATCAGAAGTTCATAAACTTCTGATTTACAAACTTCCCTTCCAGCATCTAGTGCAAGAAATTTCTCAGGACTTCAAAACAGATCTGCACTTCCAGAGCACAGCTATTGGTGCTTTGCGCAGGCAAGGGAGGCCTATTTGGCTGGCCTTTTTGAAGACACCAACCTATGTGCTATCCATGTCAAATGTGTAACAATTATGGCAAAAGACATCCAGCAAGCATACCACATACATGAAGAATATGCTTAAGAATTCACTGTGATGGAAAACATTTCATTTACACATACACTCTCTCTCTCTCTTTTCTTCCTGACACTGGTAGTTGTGAATGTTAGTTTTTTTTCCGCCATGATGTCAAATGATACCTATATAGAATGATTTCAAGTGGAAAAACAGAGGACAGAAATCAGGTATTGGCAATTTCTCCATATTCATTTATGTATGAATTTTTAATATAAATGCAAGGACATAGATTTGATTATATGAATGTATCAAATTTTCACATGCACCATAAAAATATGCACAACTGTTATGTATCAATAACAAATTTTAAAAATGCAAGGATGCAAAGCATTAATGCAAGTCAAAATGTTTCAGTGAACAAGCTTCAGCAGTTCAACCTTTTTTTTTTTTTGAGACGGAGTTTCTCATCATCCAGGCTGGAGTGAAATGGTGCAATCTCAGCTCACTGCAACCTCTGCCTCCCGGGTTCAAGTGATTCTCCTGTCTCAGCCTCCTGAGTAGCTGGGATTACAGGCACCCGCCACCATGCCCAGCTAATTTTTGTATTTTTTAGGAGAGATGGGGTTTCATCATGTTGAGCAGGCTGGTCACAAACTCCTGACCTTAGGCAATCCGCCCACCTTGGCCTCCCAGAGTGCTGGGTTTGCAGATATGAGCCACTGCACCCAGCCAGCAATTCAACTTTATAACAATATAAATAAACCTGTTAAAATTTTCTCGACAATGCAAGCATTTGGACTTTTTAAAAACAAGCAAATGTCTTATTGATGGCAACTAAATAATGCTAGTAGCATTTGATAATACAGTCAATTCTGTGCATTCACTAAACTTTTCTGAGTTGTCCTCAATGCAAGTACATGTTTTTGATGTTGTCTGTCTTCTGTGCTATTCCTGTAAGTTTGCTATTAAAATATATTAAACTCGTTTTTTTTTAAAAAGAAAGAGAAAATAAAAGAAACACAAACATTGGATATTTTATGATATTAAGGAATTCTTGTTAATTTTTAAGGTATGCTAATGGTATTGGGATTATTATTATTTTTTCATGTCAGATGGGTAAGGTACTGACATCATAACAAGGTTCAAGGATGGCACATCTCATACATGCATGTGAACACCCAGTTATGCTCATGAACTACAAAAGGATCAGGATTATGTTTTTAAAAAGTCTTTTTCTTTCATGATAAATACTAAAATATTTACAGATCAAATAATATAGCTGGCCTACTTCACAAGAATCCCCTGGGGGCTGAGGCAAAGAGAAAAGTGAATGGATATAGATGAAATAAGAGTTCATAATAAGGCTATGAAGTGATGATTTTTGTAGCTATGGGATTGGTCACTGAATTAGTCTCTCTATTCTTGTGTATGATAAAAATTTTCTGTTACAGGTCTGCTGTGGTGACTCATGCCTGTAATCCCAGCACTTTGGGAAACCGAGGTGGGCAGATGGCTTTAGCCCAGGAGTTCAAGATCAGCCTGGACAACATTGCAGAACTCTGTCACTACAAAAAATAGCCATGATCACACTGCTGTACTCCAGCCTGAGTGACAAGAGTGAGACCCTGTCACCTCCCCCCAAAAAATTCCATTATAAAAAGTCAACAAAAGGGTTAAATTTATTTAATATCACTCCTGGAGGTCACGTAACTAAATTCTCTAACTTTACGGTTGGAAAAAAATTGAGTAAAAAATTCACTCACATCCCTTTGCAAAAAAACACTTTGGAAAGAAACATTTGCTTTTTGGAAAAAAGCAAGGATTTTCAAATTTCACTTACTATACCAGCTATGTGATCTGCAGCAAATTACTTAACTTCTCCAAGTCACATTTGAGTTATCAGTACAATGAGGCTAATAGCACTTATCATGAAGGGCTTTGTGAGAACTAAAGGAAATAGCATCTCTAAAGTGCCTAGCACAGTGAGCAGAGAGTAGATGCTCGGTAGCTGGCAATCATCACTATTGTAAACTGTCTAAGATTACACAGCTTGTAGTAGTACAGTCAGATTTAAAGCACAGGCTTTCTGATGAATAATCCTGCCATATTAGGTTATTTCCTTTGAGTAACAAGCTTTTAATAAGTACCAGTTGAACTGAAGAAAACAGAGAAACACCTGAATAGAAATTAATTGACAGCTGACAAGAAGATTTGTTTCCCTAGGTATGATATGATAACATATCTTCAATAATGGCATCAGTCTTGTTTTTCATTGACAGTCATGGCCTGACTGCATCCTTGCCATGACCACATTTGGTTCCATGCGGTCTGGTTTAAATAAAAGGAATTTGGGAGGTTTTCTATTTTTAAATCTGTAATAAGAGGCCCCATATGCAGCACAACTACCTATAGATGATAATCTGACTTGACCAAGGTCCCCCTGCTACATAGAGGCAGAAATCGGTTTAGAACCTAAATTTCTAGGTCTGCATATTTGCTTTCAGTAAATATGCTATTTTTATTTATTTTTGAGACAGGGTAGAGTGCACTTGCATGATCATGGCTCACTGCATTCTCAACCTCCTGGGCTCAAGCAATCCTCCTTGCCTTAGCCTCCTGAGTAGCAAGGACTACAGGTATGGGCCACTGTGCCTGGCTAATTGTTAATTTTTTTGTAGAGACATGGTCTCACTATGTTGCCCAGGCTGGTATTGAACTCTTGGCCTCAAGCAATCCTCCTGCCTTGACTTCCCAAAGTGCTTGGATTACAGTTGTGAACCACAGTGCCTGGGCTGAATATATTGTTTTTAGATGTTTACACATCAGGAAAAATAATTTCCACTATAAAGCATACAATGCAAGGTACTGTCTAAGAATCAATAAGGAATGCTCCATTTATCATCACATGGAGTATTGCTTTTTTGTCTTTCTTTTTTATTTCTTTTTTTTCTTTTGACACATCAGTTTCAGCAGATGCCCTTTGCCAGATGCTCCTGGCACTCTGAACTTTTTGTCATCGATTTGAGGAAGAGTTGCAGGGCTTTAACTAATGTATATATTTATTGTCATTATTCTGTTTGTTCTCTGCTTACATAAGTCTCCCCACTTCTTTCTTCTTCCTCAGTAGTTTTGGAAATCTTTCATAGGAAGGGAAAAGAGAATAGGATGTCTTTATTCTTTGAACTTCTTGGTGGAAGTGAGGAAGAATATATAATGGAATTGATGAATGGAAATGATAAGACTAAAGGACTTTACTCCAGTCACTCTGCTACTATACTAATGAAAAAATTAACTGTGTTTAATAAACACATAACATTGTGCTAGATGCTGAGAATACACAGATCATTCAGACATTTTATCTGTTCAGTGTACCTGCCCTGCCCTCAGAGAGAACAGGGTTTAGTAGGTTAGGTAGGTAGGTATCAAAACAACTATAATAAAAAGCCAGAAAATATAACTGTTAAACAGAGGTGAAAATGAAATACTTTAGGAAGAAGAGAGAAGTTCTGACAAGAACAGACAGGCTTGCAGAGAGAAAGCGGATGTGTTTGGGGCCATGAGGGATCTTACTTCAGCAGACTGAGAATCAGAATTTAAGACTTGTTACTCCAAGACTGTTGGTGGTTCCAGCATATGGAGGAAATTGGAAAGGACAGGGTGCATTCTGAGAACACTGGTGTGGCTTCAACTACCAGAGGCAATTCCACTTGAGAGTTCTTCCTTGCTTTTTCAAAATAAAACGTAAAAACACAGAGGATAAAAATAATCAAACCAAACCAAAGTTAAAAGGATAACAATACGATATGGAACAGGCCAGATTCTTTCTGTTTCAGAACCCACGTGTCAAGGAAGAGGCCATATGTATCTCTACAACATGAACGTGGCCATCCATTCATCAAATATTTAATGAATCCCACTGTGTCCTGGGCATTGGGATAAATGCTGTGGACAAAGCAGTGAACAAGACAGCTGTAGCTTCTGAGTTTACAAAGTTTATATTCTGACTAGGGACACAGCCTTTAAACAGAAGCTAATTACATAATTACAACTATAATAGGCAGTGTAAAGAAGTGAAGATGCTAGAGGAATAGCTAAAGTCTGGGGTATTAGGAATTCTTTAAAGAAGCCATATTTGAAGTGAGTGCTAAAGGAAGAGTGAGGGCAGGAGCTGGAGTTAGGATTCAGGGCAGGAGATTCTGTCTAAAAGCTGGAGGTAGGAAACAGAACAAGACTCCATCTCAAAAAGAAAAAAATTAAAGAAAGAAATATATTGGTACAAGTTCCCAGGCCTTCCTGTTTTGGGTGGAGATGAAATAATCCTTTAGAGAGACTCAGCTGCAACTATGTTTGAGGCTTTTATCTGCTGGAGCAACAACTAGTAGTGTTAAGGCTTGGACCTTGTAGTCAGTAAATATTTCTTGAAGTGAAACATAATAAAGGTTCTGAGGGCTACATACTCTCAGTGCAAATTATTTAGAGTCCCTAACTTCTATCATTTCATTACAAAAAGCAGAAGGAAATGGAGCAGATAGGGCTTGGCTGCTGTTGCGGAAACAGGAACTTCATGTCATATGAAGTAGCTCTGGGACAGGAATTCTAGTAATAACAGGTTGACCCTTGGCAAATCTACATCTTTGTTTTCTCACTGAAAGTAAGGAGATTATATAAGATGGAGATTTTCTAAGTGCAACTTTTGGTCTAACATAGTATGGAAAGCAAGGTCCAAAAGCTTATATTGCATAGATTTGAGTGGAAAAAAAAGCAAGCAAGCCATTTACTGAAGGCAACAGGGAGCCTTCTCTGCTATATTTCAAAGAATCTTATTAAACTGAGAGAGGATCCAAATGTGGATTCCTTTCTCTGGGCTCCTGATTAGGAACTGATTGCCACCACCTGTTTTTATTCATATTAGCATCGGTTATTGTCTAAAACAAATATTCTCCCTTCACTACAGTCCTCAGTTTCTCAACAACTTTCCTAGCAATTCAGGAAACCAAGCACTCTTGCCAAGGAGGTGGGTTCATGTAAGTTTCTTCAACCCCAGCCTCCTAGAATCCTTCCCCAGGGCAGCCAATGCTCAGGCTTCTTTTCCAGGCACCTCAGTCTTCTATAACAAAGGGAAATTTTTTTTTTAACCATAGAAATAAATATACCTTTATAACTTAATTTTTTTCCCTGTAGATTACTGGGGTACAGGTAGTATTTGGTTACATGAGTAAGTTCTTCAGTGGTGATTTGTGAGATTTTGGTGCACCCATCACCCAAGCAGTGTACACTGCATCCTTTTTGTAGTCTTTTATCCCTCACCCCTCCCAACCTTCCCCCTAAATCCCCAAAGTCCTTTGTATCATTCTTATGCCTTTACATCCTCATAGCTTAGCTCCCACGTATCAGTGAGAACATATGATGTTTTGGTTTTCCACTTCTGAGTTACTTCGGTTAGAATAATAGTCTCGAACTCATCCAGATCACTGCAAATGCCATTAAGTCATTCATTTTTATGTCTGAGCAGTATTCCATCATACATATATGTAATATATATATATATATATATATATATATATATATATATATATATCACGGTTCCTTTCTCTTTTTTTTTGGTTTCAGAGTCTCGCTCTTTTCACCCAGGCTGGAGTACAGTGGCGAAATCTAGGCTCACTGCAACCTCCGCCTCCCAGGTTCAAGCAATTCTCCTGTCTCAGCCTCCTGAGTAGCTGGGATTACAGGCACGTGCCACCATGGCCAGCTAATTTTTGTACTTTTAGTAGAGACGGGGTTTCACCATGTTGGCCAGGCTGGTCTTGAACTCCTGACCTCCGGTGATTCGCCTGCCTCGGCCTCCAAAAGTGCTGGGATTATAGGCGTGAGCCACCACTCCTAGCCTATATCACAGTTGCTTTATCCACTCATTGATTCATGGGCATTTGGTTTGGCTCCATGATTTTGCAATTGCAAATTGTGCTGCTATAAATATGCATGTGCAAGTATCTCTTTTGTATAATGACTTCTTTTCCTCTGGGTATCTATCCAGAGGATCAAATGGGTATTGCTGGATCAAATGGTAGTTCTACTTTTATTCTTTAAGGAATCTCCACACTGTTTTCCACAGTCGCTGTATTAGTTTACATTCCCACCAGCAGTATAGAAGTGTTCCTGATCACTGCATCCACACTGACATTTACTATTTTTTTATTTTTTTGATTCTTGCCACTCTTGCAGGAGTAAGGTGGTATCGCATTGTGGTTTTGATTTGCATTTCCCTGATCATTAGTGATGTTGAGCATTTTTTCATATGTTTATTGGCCATTTGTATATCTTCTTTTGAGAATTGTCTATTCATGTCCTTAGCCCACTTTTTGATGGGATGGTTTGTTTTTTCTTACTGATTTGTTTGAGTTCATTGTAGATTCTGGATATTAGTCCTTGGTCAGATGTGAAGATTTTCTCCTACTCTGTGGGTTGTCTGTTTACTCCGCTGACTGTTCCTTTTGCCGTGCAAAAGCTCTTTAGTTTAATTAAGTAAGTCCCAACTGTTTATCTTTGTTTTTATTGCATTTGCTTTTGGTTTCTTGGTCATGAAATCCCTGCCTACACCAATATCTAGAGGGTTTTTCCAATGTTATCTTCTAGAATTTTTATAGTTTCAGGTCCTAGATTTAAGTCCTTAATTCATCTTGAGTTGATTTTTTGTATAGGTGAGAGATGAGGATCCAGTCTCATTCTCCCACATGTGGCTTGCCAATTATCCCAGTACCATTTGTTGAAAAGGGTGTCCTCTCCTCACTTTATGTTTTTGTTTGCTTTGTTGAAGATCAGTTGCCTGTAAGTATTTGGATTTATTTATGGGTTCTCCATTCTGTTCCACTGGTCTATGAAAAGGATTTTTTAAATATATAAATGTCTCACCCTGTCACCTAGGCTGGAGTGCAGTGGTGTGATCTTGGCTCATGCAGCCTTGACCTCTCAGGCGCAGGTGATCCTCCCACCTCAGCCTCCTGATTAGGTGGGACCACAGGCACGTTCCATGAAGCCTGGCTAATTTTTTTTTTTTTTTTTTTGATAGAGACGGGATTTCACCATGTTGCCCAGACTGGTCTCAAACTCCTGGACTCAAGCAATCCATCTGTCTTGGCCTCCCAAAGTGTTGGGATTACAGGTGTTAGCCATTATGCCCAGCACATAACTTTTAATGATTCTATTGTCTCCACATGACAATAAAGATAGGTATGAGGAGGCTGGCTAGGGATCTTCTGCATATCTGCTTTTGCAAACAGTGGCCTCTGCAGCTAGTGGAGCTCAGCAAGATTTGGGCTAGGAGTAATAGTTAACCAAGGCCCTGGAAATCACAACTGTTCCAAAAGGGGCATGGGCAATGGTTGGACTACCTTAGTGTTTCAATTGGGGCAGAAATTAAGGTCAATGGTAACATCTCATCATAAACTTCTTTATTTGAAACTCTGATGGAAAGCTTTCCCTCATCTATTCTTTTTTTTAAAAAAAATAGAAACGTATCAGAAAAGTCAGCAAGCATAATCCCAAGGAAGGATTTTTGACAAAGAGCCTTTAGATAAAAACATATTTATCAAAAAACAAAATTTCAATCAAGGGCCTTTAGACACTGTATTTATTCTCTTTCCTTATAACAGATATTCAGACTACTTGTTGGAAGGGCCCCAAATGGCTTCCTTAAGAACAATGGACAATAGCCACAGTCTCCTAATTCCATTAGTCAGAAAAAAATTGTGGTTTCAGGAGTTTTTGCTTATAGGGCATTTGGTACGGTATCCTGGACAGAGATTGACATAGAAATCTGTGTTTCTCCAATAGGGTTTCCGTGGCAAGTCTATAGATTTACTTATTTGTTAATAGCAATAATCTTGGTCTTGATACCTAATATAATTATAATAAACCTGAGATTAAAAAGATGAGTCACTCTAGTTGGATGAGGTTCTCTTGTCAGGGTCAGAATAGTATATTTGGCACCCAACCAGCCTCTGCACAGAATCATCTAGAACTGTGCTATCTAATATGATGTCCATTACCCACATATAGCTATTTAGATTTAAATTAATTAAAGCTAACAAAAATTAAAATTTTACTTTCTGACTTTTAAGTGCTGTATTTCTAGTGCCACATAGAGCTAGTGGTTACTCATTGGACAGCACAACTATGGGACATTCTATTATCACAGAAGTCCTGTTGGACAGCATTGATCTAGAAGAATCAGTTAGCTGTAAATGTATCAATTACTAATTCAATTAGTAATCCATTTAAATTGAGATACCTTCCTTAAATTTTTTTTTTTTTTTAGAAAAAGAGAGAAAAGGAGAAAGAAAGAAACAGCAAAAGAAAGAAAAAAAAGAATGAAAGAGAGGAAGAAAGAGGAAGAGAAAGAGGGAGAGAGAATGGGGTTCTTGTTTTATTGCCCAGGCTAGAATGCAGTCTAAAAATGGGTATTAAAAACCTCTTTTATGCCAATAATTGTGCTTAACAATGGAGACAGGAAGGAATAGGGGAT
>CAUYQU010087139.1:0-18885 GCA_963574635.1 Cheracebus regulus
TGTTCTGGTATAATTACAGATTGGGGGCACACTTGGTATGAAAAGAGTCCATGTTTTCTCCACTACATTTGTCTCACATTCCAAAAAACAAAGGGGATGCCACTCTTCAGAGCAGCACCAGCCACTTGGCCTGCTGTCCGACTATTGCTTAAGGCGCAGATCTGAATGCCCTGGCAGGTTTCTCCACCCTACAGTCTTAGGGAGCTGTGGCCCAAGGGCAACTGTAAAACCCACATGTTAGAATAACTTAGCTTTCTTGTGATACTGAGTAAACAAACAGACAAAGGCCCGAGTATATGGCAGTAGAACCGTGTCCCACAGAAGAAATGAAGCATGATACCTGCAGAGATCAACTCAGAACAGTCAGGACTTACTCCATGGCTGACAACTTCCTTATTTTTGCCTCTGCTTCCAACCCAGGACAAATCAGAGAACCCAAATACGCTCCACAAACAAGTGACAAAATATACTCCATCTCTAGTTGTCCCTCCTCCAGCTTCTCCAGAGTGACAACACTCTGCAAAGAGGACATACCTGAAGTCGCCCCCTTTTTCCACTAAAGCTTTTCCTCTCCCCTGTCTTTAAATTATCTCCTTTGTAATAGCAAGTTCTGAATATATAGCTCTGTTTGTTCTTATGTGGTGGTCTTCATTTATTTCCATGTGTGAATGATGATTGTGTTAAACATAATGATTAATTTTTTAAAAAAGAAAAAAAACTCCAGCAATTTGCAATACAATCTCCTTTTTTTTTTTTTTAGAAGGTGTCTCACTCTGTCACCCAGGCTGGAGTGCAGTAGCGCATGCCCTGCTCAACTCACTACAGCCTCCATCTGCTGAGTTCCAGCAATCCTCCCACCTCAGTCTCCCGAGCAGCTGGGACTACAGGCATGGATCACCGTGCCTGGCTAAATTTTTTTTATTTTTTTTATTTTTGGTAGAGGTAGGATTTTACCATGTTGCCCAGTCTGGTCTCAAACTCCTAAGCTCAGGAGATCCATCTATCTTGGTCTGCAATACAATATACTTTTATATTTTGTATATAACCGCCTGAGAGCTTTGGCCCCTAGTTGTGTTTGAGAGGTAAAAGCTGCAATTTTCTTTTCTTTCTTTTTTTTCCCCCCAGCACAAGTGTCACAGAAAAAGCTGTAATTTTTTAAAGAAAGTACATATAACTATTAATAAATTGATTTTTAAAAACATGTATTTGCCTGATTGTGCTTCTGAAAAGTTGTTGGTTTGTTTCTAATTTGTAAAAAGAAATTCCATAGTCAAATTAAATTTAAGAGAATGTAACTGAGCAAAGAATGATTTGTGAATCTGGCAGCCTCCTCTGCCAGAGTAGGCTCAGAGAGAATCCAGTGCTGCCATGTGGGGGAAGAGTTATAGACAGAAAAGGGAAAGTGAAGCATAGAAACTGCAGGATTGGTTACAGCTCGGTGTTTGCCTTATTTCAACGTGGTTTGAACAGTCGAACCTCTGACTTACGGAAACTCGTAGATGGGCACAAGAGTAGGCTACAGTCTGTTTACACCTCCATCTAGGTTACAGTTCGCTATGTATAGAGAAAGCTTTAGGCCAAACTTAAATCACATAGGGAGGCAGCTTTAGGCTAAACTTGATTTAACAAATTTTCAAATTAACAAATAAAAACTGTGGATATTATTCGCTTTAATCTTTAAGAGTTTAATCGGCCAGGTGCCTTGGCTCACGCCTGTAATCCCAGCATTTTGGGAGGCCGAGGCGAGTGGATCACGAGGTCAGGAGAACGAGACCATTCTGGTTAACATGGTGAAACTCCGTCTCTACTAAAAATACAAAAATTAGCCAGACGTGGTGGCGCATGCCTGTAGGGGAGAACGAAGCAGGAGGATCGCTTCAACCCGGGAGGTGGAGGTTGTAATGAGCCGAGATCGCGCCATTGCACTCTAGTCTGTGCGACAGAGCGAGACTCTGTCTAAAAAACAAAAAAGTTTATTAATCAATATGCATTATAACTTCATTTTTGTAAAAAAAAAAAAAAAAAAAAAAAAAGATATGCCTAGAAAAGAGTTATGGAGAGGGGACAAGGGATGTATGTATGTATGTATGTATTTTGAGACAGACGTTTGCTCTTGTCGCCCAGGCTGGAGTGCAATGGAACGATCTCGGTTCACTGTAACCTGAGACTCCCAAGTCCAAGCGATTCTCCTGCCTCAGCCTCCAGAAGTAGCTGGGGTTACAGGGGCCCGCCACCACGCCAAGCTAATTTTTTTGTATTTTTCGTAAAGATGAGGTTTCACCATGTTGGCCAGGCTGGTCTTGAACTCCTGACTTAAGGTGATCAACTCACCTCGGCCTCCCAGAGTGCTGGGATTACAGGCGTGAGCCAGCCCACCCGACTGGGAGGTTTATTTTCTAAAACATATTTTCCATAATGGATGTTTTAATATAACTTTAAAAAGAATTAGAAACGTTTCTGAATTATTAATGATTTCCTTAAATCTTTAGCTATATCTATTTCTCCATAAAGAGCAGTTCCTCAAACTGCTTCACCTCAACCCTGATATTAAATATTTTTAAAGTAAATTTATTAAATCTCAAAAGAAGGACGCTTTGAATACTGAAGACGACGCTGTAGCCCATAAGCAGACAGAAGGGAAGTAAAAGCAGTTTCCACCACTCTCAGGCTGGCCGTGGTGGCTCACCCCTGTAATCCCAGCACTTTTGGGAGGCCAAGAAGGGAGGGTCGCTTGCGGCCAGGAATTCAAGAGTTGCCTAAGGTAACACACAGCCAGACTCCATCTGTACAAAAACACAATTTCACCATTCTCAACGCTTTTCTCCTTTTTATTAACCAAGTATGTCTGTAACTTTTTTTTTTTCTTTTGGTATTGACAGACTTGGGAGAAGGAAGAATCCCTGAATGCAAGAGACTGGAAACGATGCACGACAAAACGCCCCGCTGTTGAAGGACACCCTAGCAGCCAATCCCTCCCTCCTGGGGTCCGTCTCGACCAACCGTGCTTTGGGGGTGCCTTTCCTTACCAGTATCTTCTAAAGCCCTGCTGCGCCCGCCCTTCTGAGGGAGCTAATGCTTCTGCCGGGCGCTGTGCCTTCTTCCACTCGGCCCCACCTTCGCCGTGGACTAAACGGGAGCCACTGGACTAAGTACCCTGGCTCCGGGCCCTGCAGACTTTCACCAAAAACTCAAGGGCTAAGGAAACGTAGGGTTAGGCTGAAAAGCCACACAGGGCTAGCTGTAAACTTCTTTCCAGGAACCACCCGCCCAGCGTAGTAAATCGGAATACTCAGTAATCTGAGCCCGCCCGGGAGGCGCCTGCCCCTCCTCCGCGCAGCCCCCGGGCGCCTGGCTCCGCTGCCCGCACCCCGGGTCCATTGAGACGGGCGCGCCCAGACCTGAGACAGGCTGGGATTGGGCGGTGTCACGTGCGGGCTCAGAGCGCCAGGGGCCCCGCCCAGTGGCCGGCGTAGCCAATCGCAGCGCGGGCAGGCGGTGGGGGCGGGGGAGGCCGCCTGGAAACTTAAATCCCGAGTCGGGAGCATCTGGTCCAGAACCGCGAACTCCTGTAGGCTCACAGTCTTGTCTGCTGAGAGCGTCTGCGCATCTCCGACGGCTGCTGGTGAGCGCCCCCGACCAGACCGAAGGCCAGGGCGAACGGGGAATGGAGGGAACCCCCTAGAGGGACAAGGTAGAGGAGGCGGGCGCGACCCCTGGGAGTGAGAGCTTCTGCCCCAAGCTCTGCCAGCCTCGAAGTGGGGAACCGGTGAGGGCGGTTGGAGACCCCAGGACCACTGGAAGGGCCCGGGCGGTGCAGGTCAGTCACCCTGCGGGCTTCACCTCGGCAGCCCGGCCGCGGAGCCTCAGCTCCCTGCGCCACCGCAAACATCCTCAGGGCGTGGCGGGCGCGTGCGGAGGGCGGGAGCTGGCCGCGCGCCCACCGTCCCGGCCCTAACCCGCCCGGAGCGCCGACGGGGGCCCTGGCGCAGAGCCCCGTGAGCTACCTGCCTCGGGCCGGGCCCTGGCCCTGGGGTTCCTGGCTTCCAGCGGCGCGGCTCGTGACCCTCTCCGTGTTTAGGGGAGTGAGTGGGGATGTTGGTAGCCCAGACCCAAGTGTGGGACAGTGGAGCAGAGGGTGCTCTCCTTCGCAGTGTCTCCTGGAAAGGCATTCCAGAAAGGTTTCATTCCGGGAGGAGAGGTTGGAAGACCTCGCTCATCTCCTGCTGTGTATCAGCCAAGAACGTGTGAGGTGATGTTCCTCGGGATCCCCTTGCCCCTACTTGGGATGGTGTGTCCTCATTAGTGCGGTTTTGCCTGGATGATCTCAGTACAATTGATGCAAAACCTGGGCCAACTGATTCCTAGTTTCCTAGTTGTTGCCTTAAACTTCTCACCCGTCAGGTGTCTTCACACCCTTCTCATATCTGATACCCTAAATTATCATTGCCTATGCTTCAACTCCTCGAACTCTGTGCAGGCTGCTTTTCATTTTGGTGGGCCCATCAAATACCTCGATTTGGCCTGTTTCTCGTAGCCTTTTCCACAGTCGTTGGGGAAATGCTAAGGAGAATAATTGAAATATTTTTATTCCACTGGGACTGTAAGATGGCTTTTTAGGACTAATCAGGTACTCATTTCTTTTCCTTTTCTAGGTTTTTGAAACATGAATCTTTCACTCGTTCTGGCTGCCTTTTGTTTGGGAATAGCCTCCGCCGCTCCAAAATTTGACCAAAATTTAGATACACAGTGGTATCAGTGGAAGGCAACACACAGTAGATTATACAGCACGGTTGGTAACATCTGAAACTGGTCCAGAGGTACTCTGGAGAGAATGGTCCTTGCTGTTGGGAGTTGACAGCCAGAGAGTAGCTTCTAGAGACCCGACCTTACCAGGCAGTAACCTAACAGCACCGGTTATGAGTACAGTATGGGCATATATGTCCACTGTGTCTCAGCTTAGAGAACAGCTGAAGTATCATGCCATCCCTGGCCATGATTTCTCTTCCATTTCTGCCCACAGATCGGCTCGGTGAGCATGGGTTGGGTAAGTAGACATAACATCCATCAGCTTTATGTTTGCCTCCAGAATGAAGAAGAATGGAGGAGAGCCGTGTGGGAAAAGAATATGAAAATGATTGAACTGCACAATGGGGAATACAGCCAAGGGAAACATGGCTTCACAATGGCCATGAATGCTTTCGGTGACATGGTGAGTGTGGCGAGGATTGCTGAACTCTGTGCTGCTTCTCCTCAATTCTTCACCAGAACAGTCGTGCTTTTAACATTTTTTTTACTTCTCCTTGAAGACCAATGAAGAATTCAGGCAGGTGATGGTTTGCTTTCGAAACCAGAAACACAAGAACGGAAAAGTGTTCCGTGGGCCTCTGCTTCTTGATCTCCCTAAATCTGTGGATTGGAGCAAGAAAGGCTACGTGACTCCAGTGAAGAATCAGGTGAGATAGCGTCAGATTCAGACCTCCCGTCTCCACAGGAAAGCCGAGAAGAAAATTGGTGGTGTTGCTTTGGTAGATGGTGGCACAACATATGGTGATGGGTGTTTTTAAAGAAAATTCAGATATATGGGCTACTGTTAGTTTTTGTATTTGTCTTCTAAACTGACAGCTTTTTTATTCCCTGTTTAGAAACAGTGTGGTTCTTGTTGGGCGTTTAGTGCTACTGGTGCTCTGGAAGGACAGATGTTCCGGAAAACGGGGAAACTTGTCTCACTGAGCGAGCAGAATCTGGTGGACTGTTCACGTCCTCAAGGCAATCAGGGCTGCGAAGGTGGCTTCATGAATTATGCCTTCCGGTATGTGAAGGAGAACAGAGGCCTGGACTCTGAGGCATCCTATCCATATGTAGCAAAGGTAAATGGAGCTCCTTATCTTGTCATTCACGCTCTGCTTTTGGAAAGTGGAATCCTTTCAGAGATAACAGATATTTTTTTCAGAATTCACGTTTTAGATGGTAGAATCTACATCTGCAAACTGTGAGTATTGTCATTATAAATTATTAGCCTTTCCACAGTTTTCTGATTAGATGATCAACAGCTAATGGTTAACACATAGCTGTTCTTGCTTCCACATAATATGAAGAATAAGCAAACCATTCTATAGATAGTAGAACTTTATCAATTGTGAGAATTTTTTTATGGACAGATTGACCTAGGGGTTCGCATTGAAGAAATGTCAACTAATTTTTCAGTTTCACATCAACAAATAACGTTTTGTTTCCTGGGATGATTTATAAGGGTATTGATCTGGAAATCCTAAGTTGCAAATCACTGAGTGTTTTGGTTCTAGAACTGATGTTCCCCAGAAGGTAGATGGTAGTGATCAAGTCGCTCCCCCTTTAACTTTCAAAGGATGGAAACTGTAAGTACAAACCGGAGAATTCTGTTGCTAATGACACTGGCTTCGTGGTGATCCCTACTAATGAGAAGGCCCTGATGAAGGCAGTTGCAACTGTGGGGCCCATCTCTGTTGCTGTTGATGCAAGCCATTCGTCCTTCCAGTTCTACAAATCAGGTGTTTGTCATTTATTATAGAAATTTAAGCAGAATTGGGCACCACCACCATGACTGATTCTTTGATATGAAGTCCTGCTTTGCAGGAATGTAGTATTTTGAGAGTGTCCGTTTAACATAGTGATGTTTCCATTTGACATGAGAAATGCTTAGTTATGTTAAAGTTTTCATAAATATTATTAAATGACTATGTAATTGTATAGAGACAACCTAATTTTCCAAATTATTTTCCAATTGCTGGGCCTACTTTCCTCAAAGTTTTTTTACTACTGTAATTAGGACTACAAAGAACCCCCTTCAAGTTTTTGTTTGTTTATTTAGGTGCTGTTTTTGACTAACATCCTAGGAGTAGAAAGGAATTATGCTAATTTGTATTTGGGCTCAGAGATAAGTATCTAAATCACCTTAGCTGTAAACAATAAGTTTTATCTTTTGGGTTTTCTTTTTCTTTAGGTAGAAAATTTCTGAACATTAGTTGAAGTTAGTTGATTTCTAGTGAGATGAGGTTGACTTTTTTCCTTTATCAGCCATTACTGTATTCTGACCAATATTGTTTGGGTCCTTATTTAATATTTGTTTATGACATTTCACTGAATTTAGAGATGCTTCCCTTACAGTGGATGGTAGGGTGGGTTACTGTCACATGTCACTGGGAGCTTCTCACCCCAGCATTGATTTTATTCTCCCAGGCATTTATTTTGAACGAGACTGCAGCAGTAAAAACCTAGATCATGGTGTTCTGGTGGTTGGCTATGGTTTTGAAGGAACAAATTCAAAAGACACCAAGTATTGGCTCATCAAAAACAGGTATAAAACTCAAAGTATTATATGTTAAATTGAAAAGGGAATTTTTGTTTCAAATCATTATTTGGATACAAGTTTACAAAAGCTCAATTTTGAGATCCCAGAAGTCTTTCTTCTACTTAGAATGAACACAGAAATATTGATGTTTAGCTTTTTGGGGTTATTGCTATGTATTGGTAATATTTTATTACTAAGTTTTAAAAATTTTTATAATTCTGAAACACATTAGGCCTCCAAGGTTTCAGACAAAGCACTGTGGACCTTGAGGTTTGAGAGCTGATAGCTTTTCTCTGTCTGTAAGTTTTGAACAAGGAATAGTAAGCAGAAACATCTGCCACTGCTGGTTCTTTGTTAAGTCTGAAAGATCATGCGGGAGTCCAGTGGGCTGTGCATCCTTCTGTTGTCACTGGATGCCCTGTCATTGAATTTCACTCCCCAGCTCTCAGGCTTTGAAGGTTGTCAGAATCCATTTTTTTCACAATTAGCATTCTTTAATTGAGATGTGATATAAGGTAGCATGTGGAGACAGACTGCTACATTGGAATTCCAGTTCTGCCTCAGTATCTTAAAAAGTTAAGGACCCACAATAATCAATATATTTATTTATTTATTTGAGATGGAGTCTTGCTCTGTCACCCAGGCTGGAGTGCAGTGGCACGATCTCAGCTCACTGCAACCACTGCCTCCCAGGTTCAAGCATTCTCCTGCCTGTAGCTTGGACTACAGGGGCATGCCACCATATCCGGCTAATTTTTTTTGTAGTTTTTAGTAGAGGTGGGGTTTCACCACATGGGCCAGGCTGCTGTTGAACTCCTGACCTCATGTGATCCACCCTCCTCCACCTCCCAAAGTACTGGGATTACATACATGAGCCACCGTGCCCCGCCAATTTTGTTTTATTTTGAGATGGAGTCTTGCTCTGACACCCAGGCTAGAGTACAGTGGCATGATCTTGGCTCACTGTAGCCTCCATCTCCTGGTTTCAAGTGATTTTCCTGCCTCAGCCTTCCAAGTAGCTGGGACTACAGGCATGTGCCACTACACGCAGCAATTTCTGTGGGGTTTGTTTTCTTTTGAGACAGAGCTTTGCTCTTGTTGCCCAGGCTGGAGGGCAATGGTACAATCTTGGCTCACTGGAGCCTCTGCCTCCTGGGTTCAAGTGATGATTCTCCTGCCTCAGCCTCCCAAGTAGCTAGGATTACAGGCATGCACCACCACGCCCAGCTACTTTTTTTTTTTTTTTTTTTAAATTTAGTAGAGGCTGGGTTTCACCATGTTGCTCAAGCTGGTCTTGAACTCCTGACCTCAGGTAATCCACCTGCCTCAGACTCCCAGAGTGCTGGGAGTACAAGTGTGAGCCACCGTGCCTGGCTGATTTTTGTTTTTTTAATAGAGACGAGGTTGCACCAGATTGGCCAGGCTGGTCTCAAACTCATGACCTCAAGTGATCTGGCCGCCTTGGCCTCCTAAAGTGCGGGGGTTACAGGTGTGAGCCACCGTGCCTGGCCTCAATACATTTATAAATAGATACTAACAGCACTTAGAATAGTGCCTGACACAGGGGAAACACTATTTAAGCATTAGCTATTATTATTAATGGAGCTAATTTTCTTTTGATTCTTTGTATGAAATGGAAAACCTGCTCCTCTTTCAGCTGGGGTCCAGAATGGGGCTTGAATGGCTATATAAAAATCGCCAAAGACAGGAACAACCACTGTGGAATTGCCACAGCAGCCAGCTACCCCACTGTGTGAGCTGATGGATGGTGAGGAAGAAGGACTTAAGGACAGCATGTCGGGGGAATTTTATCTTGAAACCAAATGCTTATTGTGTAGGATGAACCACTTGTATCATTGAGGATCCAAGTTGTGATTTGAATTCTGTGACATTTTTACAAGGGTGAAATGTTACCACTACTTTAATTACTGTTATACACAGCATTATGATATTGAAGACTCATTACTTAATTCTAAGACTTTTGAATTTTCATTTTTTAAAAAGTATACAAAACAGTTTAAAATAAATTTTAATTCATATGTAAAGGCATTCCTTTTCTATTTTTAATGCATTGGCTTTTTGTGTAGTCAGGAAATACAATTGAGCTCTGAAATAATAACTCCAAGTTAATAACTCCATGCTATATTAGGAGAAAGACACTGGGTGGCTTCCTGGCTCTTCTAGTTATAAAAATACAGATTTTATGTCAGCTGCCCAGAACTGTGTATGACCCAACTCTTGAATCTACCAAAATTTGACAAACAATTTGGAAGGACAAACCTAAATTTTTTTTTAGTAAAGGAAAAAGAGTTGACTTTTAGAAAAGTGAATAGGCACCAATTCTTAGGTTTTAGGTAGGAGGAAGGGAGATGTCTTCTTCCTTTGACACATCACCTCAGGATGGTTAGGGTCTGTGACAAAAAGTGAAGTTGATTGTATTGGAGCCTCTCTCTGAATTGCTGGTGACCACCTTGCAGTCTGAGGAAGAATCAGATGCAAGTAGATTACCAGGGCTATTTTGTTTTCATTCTAAGTCTCTGATGACATATTCCACCTAGCTCTTCTAGAAAAGCTTCTTTGTTAACTAACGTTAGCAAAAAGAAATTTACCGGTGTGGTTAACAAATCTCAGGCAATTGGCAATAGCTAGCAAAGTGTGTTCAGCGCCTGCAAGAGATAAGGCTGGGCTACAGAAAGAGGCCTCTGGTTGAAGATGGATAAGAGATCACAAGTGAAAGGTTAGAAGTCACCAGGCCAGACTCTGGCTACCTAATCCCTGAATTAAAAATAAACTCGAAACAGGGGGAGAAAAGGCTAAGCATATAGTTACATCGGTAGTAAATACAAATAAAACTCTTATCTTTGCATATTTAAAATACTGGAAGAAAGTACACCAAACTTGTGGGTGAATTATGGGCGATTATTTTCTTTAACTTGTTTAGGGGAAAGCATGTATTTTTATGAGCAGGAAAAAATAGTAAAGATATACCCACATTCTGCAGGCTAATGGAGAGCCCTGTGTGTGTTTTAAAATACCATGTTTCCAGTCAAATGAGAAAACTCGAGGACTGAGCTGGTGAAATTTAATTGAGAGGTGATCCATTGTGAAGGCAATGGGAGATACAGGGCATGTGGGACTGTATATCCCAAAACCCTCCGATAGCCTGTGTCCATAGCCATCTGAAAAATCCACCCGAGCAGATTCAGTCTGAGTTTTCTCTGAGAAAGAATTCCTTTGTCTTTGCAGCAGCGGCTGAGTCGGTATCCTCTGCAGATTCCTAGAACAACAACCCAGGGCTCTAAGGAAACATCTAAGCACTAAATTCAATGAAAGAGCAATGGCTTTTTAATCAAATAATAAAATTTCAAATCCATCAAAACAGCAGCCCTCAGAAAGTTAAAATCAAGATTTTATAATTTTCAAAGACCTTTGAAATATTTTAAACTTGTGAAAAGTTACAAACCTTGTGTGTTGTCTAAAAGCATTTTTCAAACAAGCCAGTAGACTTGAAAAATCTAGTCTGAAGGACAAACTTAACCAGTATTTCCTATACTCAAACATCTAAATTGTTTGTTTTCCTACTTGAATTGCAAAGGAAATAAGGAAGGGTGAGATAGAAATGATTCAGCATATTAAGAGAGAGGAGTCTGCTGATGTGGGAGTGTAGTTATGACATTTGGGCATCATACTAGAGGCGATGGACTCAGTAATTAGGAAACATCCCCTCAGCCCTACATGTGTTTCATGTGTGTGTTTTGCCTGCGAAAGTTGACACTGTTTTCTAAATTTATTTCCCTTTTAACTGATACAAAATTCTAAAAAGCAAAGAAAAAACTTCTCTGTATTAAAAATAAATATTAGTAAATGTATATGTACAGTCAAAAGTATTGCTTAATGATGGGGATACATTATGAGAAATTAGTCTCGGGTGATTTCATCGTGACATGAACGTCACAGAGTGCACTGACACAAACATAGATGGTGTAGCCTGTTACACACCTAGGCTATATGCTGCAGCCTGTTGCTCCTAGGCTGCACACCTGTGCAGTGTGTCACTGTGCTGAATACCATAGACAGTTGTAACACAGTGGTAAGTATTTGTAAATCTGAACAGAGAAAAGTGCGGTAAAAATATAGTATCACAATTTTATGGGACCACTGTAGTATCTGCAGTAGTCACTGACCAAAACCTCATGTGGCACATGACTTGTTTGTATGTATATCTCAACTGTAAACAATTTCACAAATGTTCATTATTTTTAAGTAAGTAAGTAAAACTATTACTAAGCTTCACCATGTTCTCTTTCTGCAGTGTATTCATTCATTCAGATACAGTCGATCCTTGAACAATGCAGAGGTTGGGGCACCAATCCCTGTGCAGCCAAATATCCGCATATAACTTTAATTCCCCAAAAACTTTTCTACTGATAGCCTACTGTTGGCTGGAAGACTTGCTGATAACGTAAACAGCCAGTCAACACATGCTTTGTGTATGTATTATACAATACTACATTCTTACAATAAGCTAGAGAAAAAAATGTCATTAAAAAAATCATAAGGAATATAAATTATATTTACTAACTGAAAGTAGATCATCATAAACGTCTTTATCACTGTCGTCTGCACATTGAATAGGCTGAGGAGGAGGAGGAAGAAGCAGGGGTGGACTTGCTGTCTCGAGTTGCAGAGGTGGAAGAAAATCTGTGTATAAGTAGACCCTCCGTTCAAACTCATGTTGTTCAACAGTCAGCTCTATTTATTGGGCTCCTATGCAACAGCACTGTAGCACTGTGCTGGGCTTGGGGGACCCAAGAGTGAAGCAAATAGTCACAGAATTTTATATCAGAATTTTAAATCCCTCCCTTGGAGCTTACATTCTCATGTTGCTGAGCCCATGCATAACTTCCACCTTGCCACCATGGCCACTTTGTTCATGGGCCCCAGGGTGGCTGGGGAAAGAGGCTGATTGGTATTCCTATTCACTCGGTTATTAAAATCCTCCTTTGCCGAGGTCACCCCTTCGTGAGAATTCACATGGGATACAAATATCTTCACTTTTTTTTTTTTTTTTTTAACCTGGAGAAGTCTGTTCAGATATGCATTCCCCAGACCACTTTATCACCAATTTGCCAATCATGTTCATGACAAGTCCATGGCTACCCAGCCAAATCATTAACTGTAGCCCACTAAGTGGTATATGATCATACACCTGGTTATTTCTTCTCCCAAGGACAATGAACAGGCAAGTACGCTGCTGAAAGTTTTGTTTTCCTTCACCTCTGTTCTTCAGGGATGTCTCAGAGAGGGGCTGTAATACTACAGCATCCACCGTGGATTGGCACCTGGATATTGTACAGAACCATCTATAAATCAGGCCCAAGTTTTCTCTTACTCAGCCAAATGATGATAGAACTCCCATAGGTGTGGGCTGCGAAAGAAAACATGTAGCAGGATTGAGGACTGTCAGTGTTGGGACCACTTGTTCCTGTAACACCTGTGCCTTCAGGGCCTCCCCATGCCCCATCACACGTACAGTCTGCCCTTGATATCCATGGGGGGTTGGCTCCACGACCCCCTACAGATACCAAAATCCACCAATGCTCAAGTTCCCCATATAAAATGGTGTAGTATTTACATATAACCTACACACATTCTCCCTTATACTTTATCTCTGGATTCCTTATAATGCCTAGCACATTGAAGTGTTATGTAAGTAGTTGTTACACTGTATTTTTTTAGGGAATAATGACAAGTCTGTCCATGTTCAGCACAGATACTGAAGAGAAAAATTTTCTTTGTTTAAAAGAAAATTTCTATCCAGTTTGTTGCATCCCACACAGTTTGAACTGCAAAGGTTCACAGATGCAAAACCCATGGATACACAAGACCAGATGTACACCACTTCATCTGATGTTGGAGTGCTGTTCTGCCTGCCTAACTTTATGGCTTGGTGGTCAGACAATACTTAGGTTGCAGGGCAGCTAAGTGGCCCATGATTGAACAGTCTCTACTAAGCTCCAGACGCAGGCCAAACCTGCTTCTCAAAAGCAGAGTAGTTACCAGCGGAAGATGGCATGCTTCCAAGTCCTAGGGTCCACTCTGTGATTTGCCTGTCGAGGCCTGCTGGTGGCTTCACATAGCATCCCTATCTGCCACTGACACTTCAAGCACCATTGGATCTCCTGGGACATAAAGCCCAAGTGGGAGAGCAGCTTGCACAGCAGCCTGGACCTGTTGCAGAGCCTGCTCTTATCCTGGGCTTAAAACTAGCAGCCTTTTGGGTCACTTGGTAAATAGGTCAGAGTAACACACTCCAATGAGGAGTATGTTGCATGTTGCCTCTGAAATCCAAAGAGGGCCTAACGGTATTATGCCTCTGTTTTTTTGGTTGTACAAGGGGCTAGATGCAACACTTCAGAAGGGATATCTTCACTTTAGAAGGGATATCTCAACCACTAGACTCCTAGAACTTACACTGAAGTGAAAGGCCCTTGAATTTTTGTAGGCTTTATTTTCCACCACTGACACTCAAATGTCTTAGCAATAAAGTCTAGAATAGTTGCTACTTCTTACTAGTTCCAATCAGCATTATGTCATCAACATAATGGACCAGCGGTGATTGATATCTTATAGAAGGGAAAGGCAATTAAAATCCATTCAGATTAAATTATGACATAGGGCTGGAGAGTTGGCATACACCTGAGGTAGGACAATGAAGGTGTATTCTGGGCTTGCCACCTGAGACCAAAATATTTCTGGTGGTCTCTACTAACAGATATCAGGGAAAAAAGTATCTTCCAGATCAATAAGTGCATAACCAGGTACTAGGGAATGTGTTAATTTACGCAAGCTATGAAGCCACATTTGGAACAGCAGCTGAAATTGATGTCCCCACCTGATTAAGTTTTCAGTAATTTTCTCTCATTCTCTAAGATCTATCTGTTTTCTTCACAGGCTAAATAGGGGAGTCAAATGGGTATATGATAAAAAGCACCACCTCTGCTTCCTTCAAGTCCTTGATGGTGGTACTAATCTCTGCAAGCCCTACGAGAATGCAGTATTGTTTTTAGTGTGCTGTTTTTCTAGATAGAGGCAGTTAAGTGGCTTCCACTTGGTATTCTCTACCATCATTGCCCACACTCCTCAGGTCAGGAAACCAGTGTAGGGACTCTGCCAGTTGTTGAATATGTCTATTCCAATTATTCATTCTGCAGCTAGAGAGATACCCAGACTGGACTCACTGCAAGACAGAACTGAACTAAAACTCCATTGATCCCCTGACCTCCATAAGCCCCTACTCTCACTTGTGGACCAGAGTGATGTATTAGTTTTCCTGGGGTTTTCTGAGTCTGAGTTCAGAACCAATGTCCAGTACTCTCCCCAAAGTCTGATTATTCCCTTTTTCCCAAGGCATAGTCAGTCATCTTGGTAAAGTGATATAGGTTCCTTTGGGGAAGGCTGAGAGAAAAATGAACAGCATAAAATTTTGGTAGTGCCAAAGGGACCTCCTCATTATTTAAGGAGCTATGCGTCTGCAAACTGGCCCAGATCTTGGAATTGATTCAGGAGCTGTGACTCCGTTTTTTTTTTTTTTAATTTGAGTTAGACTTTTATTCATTTGACTCTTCTGTTTATACAGAACAAATAAGAATTTAGTAGGCTTTTCCATCTATTTTACTTCTATGGATACTATGACGAGATAGCCAATGCCATAAGTCTCTGTAAATCAGATTTTCAAACTACTGTTTTGACTTTACCATCCATTACAGTAACCATGTTCACGTTGTCTTTGGTGGTTAAATGCTGTCACTTGACTCCTGCCATCTTGGGGTCTAATTACTCTCCTTACACTTAACGATCCCAATTCAGTGGCAGCAGTTTGCACTGTAATTTTGGACCTATAGAGCAGAGCAATGACGGACCTCTTTAAAAAGATTGAAACTCCCTCACAAATTTATTTCTCACAGTCATGACAGAAAGTGTGTCCTGGGCTAGATGTGTTGGCTCACACCTATAATCCCAGCACTTTGGGTAGCCAAGGTAGGAGAATTGCTTGAGCTTGGGAGTTTGAGGCCAGCTTGGGCAACATAGAAAGACCTCATCTCTATAAAAAAAAAATTTAAATTAGCCAGGTGTGATGGTGCATGCCTATAGTCCCAGCTACTCAGGAGGCTGAGGCAGGAGCGTCCCTTGAGCCCAGGAGTTTAGGTACAGAGTGTTATGGTCACACCACTGCACTCCAGCCTGGGCATCAGAGTGAGCCCTGACTCTAAAAAATAATAATAAATAGAAAAGAAAGTGTGTTCTCCTGTTAAAGAAAAGATTTTTCAATGACACTTGTTCAAGGATGGTAAGGCTGACTTTTTTCAATCATCAGAATAGGTATAGGGACCACTGCAATAGCATTTTACAGTGAGGGAGAGAGACTGGGCTCAACTCAAATACAGCACATAGGTAAGTGGGAATTTATTGCCAATGAGCAGGCTCAGGGATTTACTGCCAAGGAGCAGGCTCAGTGGATTGAAAATTGCTAAGAGGAAACTTCAAGGTAAGGAAGGATTCTGGCTAACCTGACCTAACAGGATTCTTGCTGAAAACAGGCTGGGGTACTGAGACATCACCTGGGGAATGGTGGAGGATGAAGCCCTGATCAGATATGGAGGATGATCAGATATTGAACATGGGGGTTCTTGCTAAACTCACTTAGCAGGGTTCTTTTCTAAAACTGAATTTTACAAGGAAGCACACAGATGGGCCTGTGAAGTTTCAGAAGCCTGACTAAAGTTTGGTCAAGCAGAGGACCTTTGTCACCCTGTACCCTCATTGGGTGAGGGAGCAGGTCTTACATTATAAATTCACTCTCACATGCTAGTCTCCTTGATGCCTTTTATGGTATACTAAAGGCAGTTCCAACATCTCAACTAATTTAGTGTAGACGACCTTTGGGTCTATGGTTCAACCTACCAACCAAACTACCAGAGCCTGTTCTAATGCTTCAAGCTACAATACTGAATAAATAATCTCTGCTTAATGAGCCCATAGCAATAAATTTAATCTGATCCAACATTGTCTTCCTTCCACCATTATCTCACTCCTTAATATCCATTTTTACTCTTATTCCTCATACTTATGACATGTAAATTAGAAAATTTTGCACTTCTTTTGGCATCTAGTTCACCTCTTCATGGGGCACACTCTCTACTTCACCTTTAAGAACCTGCTGGGATTTTAATCTATTTTAGTCTGGAAACAAAGAGGGGTCTGGAAGGCACTGAAGAGAGTCAGCAGTGTCTTGCATGACAACTCAAAAGGAGGCTATTACAGATTCTCAGGCAAAGCAGGTTAACCTCCTCAGACAGAAGTGGAAGGGCTACTTCTCCTGGAAAAGAAGATGCAGAAGAGTTTAGGGATTCAATGGCCCCAGCTTCGTCAGGATATGCCCATATATCCCCATTCCAAATTCCAGGATGCAGATGCTTCCCAAACACCATAACAACCCACACCCTGTGAGATTGGGGAATCAGTTTGCACTGTATTCACCCACTCACAGGACAAGACTTTGTGTTTGGTTTTCAGAAATCTTGGCTCTGTGGCTGCAGGTGTTAAGGGTTTTGTTTCAGAGCATATATGGAAAAGTTCAGGTCATTTATGTGGCACTTGAGCTGAGTCCTGAGCTGATCCTTTTCTTTGTCTACTTTATCCAGTGCAGTAATAAGTAACTAGCTACTCTCATATTGGTTAGTTTAACAAAAGTATTCTAAGGTACCAAATACTGGTCACCCTGAAATGTGCATCTCATAAGTATTTGATGAGGAATATCCAATGGTAATATTTGGCATCATATCACACCATGGACTATCTATGCTTCCTTTACTACTGGAAATAGAGTTATTCTTGACTTTAGATTGAATCGGATTAGAGAATCAATTTTAGAAACTCCAGAACCAATTCAGAAAACTCATTCTTGAATTTCTTTTCCTCTAGAACCACTGTCAGTAGGAAAGTCTGTATTTTTTAAAATTGGCTCACAGGATTGTGGGTGCTGACAAATCCAGAATTTGTAGACCAGAGCAGCACTCTGGCAACTAGAGTTTTCTTCTTTTCTAGGAAATCTCAGTTTTTACTCTTTATGCCTTCAACTGATTGGTGAGGCCTACATGCATTATGGTGTGAAATCTGCTAATCACATCTACACAATACTACACAGTAACATATGGACTGGTGTTTGACCAAATCACTGAGGATCACAGCCTAGCGAAGTTTGACACATTAAATGTAATCATCTTGGGAGCATTCTCCTCGAGGCATCCCCTTCCCCATTATCCCTTCCCCACCTTCGCACTTGCTCCTTCTCTTGCTGTCATTCCCACCTTATGTCCCCACACACGTATTCTTAAAATATTTTTTATTCTTTTTATTTGTTAGCCTTTTTAGATAGCTTTTAGAAAGTATGCACTTCCTGTCTAATACAGTCTGGGTGAAGGTGTTCTTTTCTTCAATGCCTTTTATGGAATGCCTGGAATTCATGGCAGGTGCTTTTGCTAATGTGCTTGGTGCACCACTGCGGCTGCTGAGCAGTGCTGCTCATGCGCCCAATGTCTCTTCTGTGTGCCTCTGAGAGCAAGCATGGCTTCAGATCTGAAGGAGGGTGAAGTGACCACAGCTGCAGACACAAAGTCCAGACGTTAGCTCTGGACCGCATCCAAGTTCATCCCGCGTTAAGCTCATGCATATCAAACCTGCCCAATCAAGGTCTGCCAAAAGAAGGAGTCTGCAAATGACATTTCTCATCATCAACACACTGTTAATTTTGTATTATTTTATATTATTTACTCCATCTTTTGATAAATTACTACAGTTTTAAAAATTATGTCCAGTAGTTTTATCAATTGCTGAGAGGAGTATTGAAGTCCAAACTTACAGTTGTAGTTTTGTTTATTTCTCCTTTCAGCTTTATTGGTTTTTCCTTCATGCATTTTAAGGCTCTGTTCTCAGTATGTACACATGTAAAATCATTTTGTCTTTGTGGTAAATTAATTTTTTAAAATCATTATGTAATGTCCCTCTTTGTCTCCAGCAATTCTTTGCTCTGAGGTCTACTATATTAGTATAAACATAGTGACTTCTACATTTAAATTAATATTTGCATGATATACTTATTTTAATGCTTTTTATTTTCAATCTTCCTATGACATTGTATTTGAAGTGAGTTATTTGTAGATCCAACATGTTGTTGAATCATGTTTAATTTTTTGTTTTGTAATCCACTTTGCCAATCTCCTTTTTGTTTTTTTTTTTAGAAAAAGAGAGAAAAGGAGAAAGAAAAAAGGAAACAGCAAAAGAAAGAAAAAAAAGAATGAAAGAGAGAAAGAAAGAGGACGAGAAAGAGTGAGAGAGAATGGGATTCTTGTTTTATTGCCCAGGCTAGAATGCAGTCTAAAAATGGGTATTAAAAACCTCTTTTATGCCAATAATTGTGCTTAACAATGGAGATAGGAAGGAATAGGGGATGAAAATAACAAATAAGCAGACAACCAATTTTATTTAAACCTGTGAAA
>CAUYQU010087143.1:0-19976 GCA_963574635.1 Cheracebus regulus
CCGTGCTGGGGCGCCAGCAAAACAGCCACGCCGGCCAAAAGAGTCGCGCTGGCGACCCGTGTGGCTACTTCGCTGGGAATCTCCCAGTTTGTGGGCATCAAAAATTCGCCTGCAATTGCGGCATCCACTCGCTCTCTGCGCTTTCACTGGGAGCTACAATCCTCAGCGCTGCTACGTGGCCATCTTGGATCTCTCTCCACCCGGTGATGAAGTTTTTTTGTTTCTTAGTTTTCCTTTGGCGGACACCCCTTCCCCATAGAGCCGGACCTTCCCAGGTTCACTGTGCTTGCTGTGAAACTCTCAGTCCTCAGCGCTTCCAATTGCTGTTTTCCTTGTGGGGATGGGACCATCCGAGCCCGTCCGTCCGTATACTCCACACCAAGAAGTGCCACGCTGGGGCACTGGCAAAACAGCCGCGCCAGCCAAAAGAGTCACACTGGCGACCCGTGTGGCTCCTCTGCCAGGAATCTCCCAGTCTGTGGGCAACAAAAATTCGTCGGAAAGTGCGGCGTCCACTCGTTCTCTGTGCTTTCACTGGGACCTACATTCCTGAGC
Organism: Cheracebus regulus; assembly: GCA_963574635.1. Lineage (NCBI taxonomy): Eukaryota > Metazoa > Chordata > Mammalia > Primates > Pitheciidae > Cheracebus > Cheracebus regulus. Next base: position 556 of record CAUYQU010087143.1, read on the forward strand.
TGTTGCTAATCGGCTATCTTGGATCTCTCTCTGGTTCCTATGTTTCTTAAAACAACAACAACAAAATGCTAATGCTTAATTCATCCAGTTCTTTCTCCAAGAATAGGATGGCCAACTAATTCATCCCAGTTTGCCCAGGACTGTCCTGGTTTTAAAACCAAAGTCGAGGGTCTTAGTAACCCTTTCAGTCATGGGCAAACCAGGACAGCTGGTCACCCTAGCAATGGGGCAGCCTCCTTTTGCCAGTGTAAGGAAGAAAGAGCCTATTAATAGCAAGTCCTTCTCATACACTTTAAATTTGAAAGGCAGTCATGTATCTGAAAGATATTCCTAAGTGTTAGGAAACAATAAAATTCTGAATTTAATTCACTTAATATTAGCCTGGATTTCAAAATGGATTAGAGAGACTCTTCACACATCAGTGTTCTTATTCTCTTCTAAAGAATCCCAGGAAAAAAAGATTCCATAAAGCTATCTTTGAAATCCATTCTGCTGTCCCTAATCATTTTAAAATATTAAATTCTACCTACAATTATCTCATTTTCCTTCTCAGCACCAAACTGAATAAAGAAATCTTAAAGATATGCTATACACAGGAAATCAATTAAAATTATTAAAGACCTCAAAATGGGTCACCAGAACAAAGTTAAAAGACAGTGAAAAACATTCTTTTGACTTGGGGATGGGGGAGAAAAAGAAGACTAAATTCTAAAATGTTAAGAATGCTGGAAGCTTTTTAGGATAGTGGGTCAAACAAAGACCCTTAAATCCTTGGTTATAATCTACTCTATTCAGCACAATAACCGTAAATGAGTTCCTCAAAAGAAGGCAAACACTAACATTTATTAGATGCCTACTGTTTATTGGTTGCTCTCATGCTCAGTATTTTAATCTCCCTAAGCCCCTGTTGATCAATAGCATTTATCCGTTTTACAGATGAAATAAATTAAGACTCTGAGTCATTCACACTACACTGTGCTGGGTGTTGGATGTGCAATAATAAACATTAGAGCCATGGTTTCTGCTTTTGTGGAGCTTAGAGTCTAGTGGGGAATGACAGACACAAGAACTCATTACAAAAACAATTATGAGTGACCCAGCTTGGAAGGAATCAAGGAATGCTTCCCCGAAAGCTGAAGAGTAGGAAGAAAAAGGAGGAGGAAAAAGGTGGGGAGAGAAAGGAGAGCAATTTTTTCTTTCTGGGCAGAGGAAACGGCACGCAGAGGTCTTAAGATTAGAACACTCAGTTATGTGCCCAGGATTAACCCAGTTTATAAGGGTGCAGCTTGGGGTTCTGAGTCCTGTGCTCTCTGACTCCAGAATTCACCTTCCCTCCACTGTAATACAATGTGAGCCTCAGTGCTTCAATTCTAAAGAGGATGGTCCACAAGGGGACCAAATTCCCAGCAACAGACAAATTCAGTGTCTCTCAGACTAGTTGATTAGAAGAATCACCTAAGGAGGCTCATTAAAAAAATAAATAAATAGTCCCTGGGTCCCACTCCTACTGGCAAATCAAATTTTAACAGATGTTCCAGGTGATTCTTAGGATCAGACCAGTTTGGAAGATGCTAAGTTATGGCTTCAGGAAACCTAAAACTCAAAACATTTGTTTACTTAACTGCAATCTCCTGGCCAATTTTAAGTACTGGGTAGAGTTTCTTGAAGTAATTTAGCCTTGAAAGAAGAAAAGAAATGGGTAAAAAATAAAAACCTCTAGAGATCAATCAGCCAGCCAGTCAAATAAAAATGCTGCCCCTCCTTTCTTCCGGATTTCCTATGGTTTTTTACAGTCTCTCATTCTAGATTAAGTAATGTCTTCTTAGTATAGGTTATGTGACTTCTGTCAAAACAAAACTGATTCCCACTCCAGGAGGCTCAGCAGCACACTACTAATTTGGAGTCATCACTAATTAAGGACTTGAGTAAACTCACGGAAGCAGCAAGATAATAAGAAACTACAAGCCTTGGCTTTCAGCTGGGAGAGCTTATGGATTTAGAATCCAAACAACGTGGGTTCAAATCCCAGACCTACCACTTACTAGACAAACATTAAGTTAATGAACCTCTCTGAGCTGTGTCTTCCCGAACTGCACATGGAGCTAATGACTACCTCCATCGTAGACTTATTCTGAGGAACAGGTGACATAATGGAGGGGGTAGCCAGACACTATCAGGTCCTTAACAAATGTTTGTCAATGAATAATAAAACAAGAGTGAACTTATAGCCCAGTAAGCGAGGGACTGTGCTAATACGCAATCAGCAGTTAATAAAGACACGTTAAATCTTAAAAAGAGAGACTCACAGGCACAAGGCACTGATTCTAAGCTATATTATAGAAAAACAAGCCCTTCCCAGTATAGAGTGGACTGATTTACAGTTTGGTTCTTTGGATAGGACGTTCTTAAATGAGGGTGGAGGGGAAGGAGGAGGAGCATTAATGTGCTAATTTTGTTCTTAGGTAATAAATTTCCTGGAAACTGTAAAAACTGAACCCAGGTTCCAAAAATGAGAGCAGACCACAGACTGAAGTGACACCAGCTCAAAGGCTGGTGGACTAGGGAGCAGAGTGGTGGTGGTGATGGTGGTGGTGGTAGGGTTTGTAGGTCACATTAGTAATAATAATGTCATCCAATTTAGAAAGTGCTTTAAATGATTTCCCTTTACTAAGAGACAGAAGACAGAAGAAGAGAAGTTTGATCAAAGGTGCTGGAGGTGGGGTAGTAGACAACAGGGAAGGACAGAAAAAATTACTGAGCCAGAGTCCAGGGTCAAAGCAACAGCAATGTGGCCTTAGAACTAAGGGGTGGAGGCCATGGAAAGATAGAAACCAGCAGAGCTGACGGTAAAGACTGGACTAGTCACCTGAGAATTGCTGGATCCTTGACTTTAAGATTAAATATGCCAAAAACCAAGCTTGGGGCCATAACAGACATGACTCCCTTTCTCCACTAAGCTTAAAGAGGCCACAGAATCTCTAAGAAGCACTGCAAATCAGCAAATGTCTACACAATAGGTAAAATTTATTTGATAACCAGGAAAGGTCTGCTGAATCCCCTAATTAAGTCCAGAGTAGTATGGTGTATTAGTCCGTTTTCATACTGCTATAAAGAACTGCCCCAGACTGGGTAATTTAGAAAGAAAAGAGGTTTAACTGACCTACAGTTCAGCATGGCTGAGGAGGCCTCAGGAAACTTACTATCATAACAGAAGGAGAAGCAAGGCACCTTCTCCACAAGGTGGCAGGAAGGAGAAGCGCTGAGCAAAAGGGGAAGAATCCCTTATAAAACCATCAGATCTCATGAGAACTCACTCACTATCACAAGAACACCATGGGAGAAACTTCCCCCACGATTCAATTACCTTCACCTGGTCTCTCCCTTGACACATGGGGATTATGGGGATTACAATTCAAGATTTGAGTGGGGACACAAAGCCTAACCATAAGGACATCAAGACTTGAGTTTGAATCCTGGTTCTGCATGCCTTGGGCAAGTCACTCAACCTTTGTGAACCCATCCCTTTCTCTGTTTGGAAAACAGGAATAATAATTGCACTTCAAAGGATTTGTAAGAATTCATAGAATAATCTATAAAAACTCCCTAAAACAGAAAAGTCCCCAAATGTGTTTGCTTCTCTACCACTCAAAACAAAAAGAAAAGATGCACTTTGTTTCTATTACGGTGAATCCAACTTCTTTGACAGGTGTGGGGTTTGGAAAGCCAGTAGACAACTTATTTATGTGGGAAGATGAACTCTGGCAGTAAGAGTAGGTTTCCATTGGTTTATAAATCTGCCCATATTACTGCTGCAGAATCTGAATCCAAGGCACCATGAGAAGATAATACAAAGGTCTGTATCAGCAAAAAGGTTTTTTATTTAATAATGTATTTATCTGAGACAGAGTCTCCTTCTGTCACCCAGGCTGGAGTGTGATCTCAGCTCACTACAGCCTTCATCTCCCAGATTCAAGCGATTCTCCTGCCTCAGCCTCCTGAGTAGCTGCGTTACAGGCACCTGCCACAATGCCCAGCTAATTTTTTTTTTCAATTTTTAGTATAGACAGTTTCACCTTGTTGGTCAGATTGGTCTCAAACTCCTGACCTCACATGATCCACCCACCTTGGCCTCCCAAAGTGCTGGAATTACAGGTGTAAGCCATGGTGCTGAGCAAAAGGTTTTAAATGTAAACAATGTACTTAATCTCCCACCTCCTCCTGACAAGCCAAATCTCAAGTCCTAATTCTTTCTCTCCACAACAGTTGCCAGAGTGAAACATTCCAAATTTTATACCTTAGTTTTGAAGAGAATTAAATGCATGGTGTGATTCCTAGATTTTTAACCTACAGATATTGCTCCACAAGTTCACAAAGGCATATATACAAGGATATGGTCATTGCAGCATTACATATGGTGGTAACACCCTGTAAATAGCCAATGTGTGTCAATAGGGCATTAATTAAGTAAATGATGGTACACTTGTATTATGGAATGTGACATAGTCATGAAAAAGGATGCAGTAAATCAATAGACAATGATACAAAACAATAGCTAAGTTATATTACTAAATTATATAAAAGGTACAGAATTGAGTGGATTATATGAAAGCATTAGGTACATAAAAGGGGCTATTTTTACAATATATACCTAGATATGTATATCTCTGGAAACATATCAAGAAAACTGCTTAAAGTGGTTTGCCTTTGAGGAAGGGAACTAGGTGGGATGTACTGTTCTACTATGTAGATTTGTTATGACGTGCATGTTGTTAAATTGTTAATCAATAAAACTAGGATACAAAGTAATAATAAAGATAATAATCCGTATAGTATTAAGTCATAGTTATAACATTGTTGGATACCTATTAGTACCACTGGGACTGTCCCGACATTATCTCTCATCCTCTGAGGTGGAGGTTATTATCCCCCATCACTCAGCTGAGAAAATTAAGGTTCAAAGAAGTTAAATCACTTACCCAAATGCACTCAGCTACTAAGAAGCAGAGCCTGGATCTGAAGGTAATTCAGGCAGACTCCAAATCCTGCACTTTTTCTACACTGCATTGTAGCAGATACTGTGAGTTGTTCACCAAAATCCATTTCCTCTTATTCCTGGACACAACACCGGGCTACATTTTCCAGTCTCCCTGGCACTTGAGTGTGACCAGGTGCCTGAGTTCCAGCCAGTGAGATGGGGACAGAAGTGACATGCACCACTTCCTGGGTTCACTTATAAAAACCTCCAGTATGTGCTCCTCCATGCTCTGTCCCCTCTTGCTGCCTGGGTGTAGGTGATGCAGAGACCCCAGGGAACAACAGAGCCACAGATGGATGGATCTTGGGCCCCTGAATGATGACCCTACCAAGGTGAAAGTGGCGTATATCACAAGAGTAAGAAATAGACTTCCAGATGTTGAGACCTTACAAATTTGGGCCTATTCGTTACAACTGTTTATTCTACTCAACTGAATACACATAGCAAACAAAGAAAACAAAGACCAAGAAATGCAAAACCCTTTTGTGTTCAACAAATCATCATTAAGTGTTGGAAATGGATGCTCTGTGTCACAAAGAAAAATTACCACTGAGACAAGGGGTCTCTCCGCAAGCAATTTTTACTTCCTGGACTTCAGGAAGGGTACTCTTGTTAGCCATCTTGCCACAAGAGTACAACGAACAAAGGAAAAGCAGACACTTACGCATTTGGGGTTGTCCTTACTGCTGTGTCTATCTCCGTTGGAGCCAGACCTCACAATCTAAACTAAAACCCCACTGGCTAACAACTTTAAACTTCTCTAAACAGGTAAAAGCAATGGCAAGCTGGGACATGCCTGTGAGCACGTCCAGCACAGACATCTTGGTTAAACTACAAGGACATAGAATATACTACGTGCCTATAAGCATGGCCTGTTTATCAACTACATAGGATAGGGCTTAACGAAGAGTTATTAGCAGACTTATGATTTATTCTTCAACAAGAAAGGAAACTTTAAAGAGGGACTTTTCTACTCTCCACACTGAGCAACTCCTGGGAGTCAGGCACTGTTCTAGGGCTGAGAATACAGAGATGACAGGGATGATCCCTACCTGTGCAGTGGGAGACTCCCCAAGCATTTGAGCCCTACCTCCTCAGGCTAGGTCAGAGACATTTCAAGGCAAAGGGAACATGGCCAGTTTTCATTTGTTCACTGCTAGTCAGCCAAGGGTTCAGGATAGAAGACATGAAAGGCTGGCAGAGGCTGGGCACAGCGGTTCACACCTGTAATCTCAACACTTTGGGAGGCCGAGGCAGGCAGATCACCTGAGGTCAGGAGTTTGAAACCAGCCTGGCCAACATGGCAAAACTCTGTCTCTACTAAAAATATAAAAATTATCCAGGTGTGATGGAGCCTGTAATCCCACCTACTCAGGAGGCTGAGGCAGGAGAATCGCTTAAACCCAGGTGGTGGAGGCTGCAGTAAGCGGGGATTGCGCCACTGCACTCTAGCCTGGACGACAGAGTAAGACTGTCTCAAAACAACAACAACGAAAGGAAGGCTGGAAGGGATGGGACTCTAGGGGAGGGGTCTGGTCACTCTCCCAGGTGAGGGTAGGTGCAAACCCCTGCTGGACAGCTCCAGAGAAACCCAGCCTTTCCTGGCAGGAGGCCCAAGGACACAGAGAGGAGAGTCTTAGGACTGGACTTGGGCTCATCATGGCATCACTCGCCCCACCGTATACATTCTCACATTGTCCTGGGTCACAATCCCTTCCTGAGCACCTACTGTAGCCCAGGCATAGAGAATCTCTCTCTCTCTCTCTCTCTCTCTCTCTCTCTCTCTCTCTCTCTCTCTCACACACACACACACACACATACACACACACACACGTACACACACACACACACACACAAACACAGAGAGAGAGAGAGAGAGCAGAACACCATCTCTGTCCTCAAACTTCTTAGGGTTTAGTGAGAGACACGGGTCTTAAGCAAATCATTATCCCCCATGAAAAGCAACATATAGAGGGAGGGACACACCACAGGCTCTGACAACACAGGAAGCAGGGGCTCCTTCTGCAGGGCAGGTGAGGCTTCACGGTGCAGCTCATAACTGAGCTAGATATTGAAAGGGGCTCCAATTCAGCCAGCAGGGAGTCAGGGGAACAAAAGCTATTCCAGGCCAAGAGCTGTGTGTGAGCAAAGGTTGGCACCACAACTACCTCAGGCTGTTAGGCCACAGCATAACGGGGAGGGTGGTGACATTGGCAAGCCTGGCAGGGGTGAGGCTGGCTAAGGAGGGTGTAGGTTCTTTTCCAGTACATGAGTAAAATCTGAGTGTGAGAACATCACCTCCACAGCCCTCATTCCACCAGAGGCACCTCGTCCCCTTGGCCCTTGCAGACAATGTTGTCTTCCAGAGTCTCCTTTTAAATGTGACACTCCGAGAAAGAATCACAATCTGATTCATCCATCTGCTCATTACTACTCAGCAAAGGTCTCAGGATGGACTCAAAACGATCTTCCAATAGGGCGAAATGAGTGTCTCTGAGGTGACAGAGGAGTGAAGGAGAGCAAAGGACAGACAAAAGGAACGTGATGAGAGGGTGGCAGAGGCCAGTGCTCACCTCCTCAGGGCGGGAAGAACTACCAGCCTTTATCCGGTTGTGTGTGCAGTTTCATGCCAGGGTGTGGGGGCAGATAGAGGGGTTCCTGCCCTCAGGCAGTATATGGTTGACCCAGGCACAGGCTGCTGACCTCCCTGCTATTCAGCCTTGGCACAAAAAGCAATCATTACTTGTCTCACAGAGAGGACAGAGTCCACAGGAGGACAGCAAGGTATCGTGGAAGGAACAGGTGCCATGTGATCAGTGACCAAGGACTGAGAGGGTAGTTCTATCTCTAACTGGCCGGTTACTCGGGCACTCCATTTCCTCACCTACAAAACCAACAGCACAGTCTCTGTTTGTCAGTGTTGCTGGAACTTTTAAGTAAGAAAACTAATGCAAAAGCATCTGTCCAGTGCCTGGCTTACAGTGGACCCCGGATGGTGGCTCATTCCCTTCCCCTTAGAAGAGGGCGTGCATGTGAATAGTCTCTTTAGGATTTTATTTCCACATGGTCTGAATTTGATTTAACTCTGCATCTTCCTCCTCAGTGAGGTTGAAATATATCATTGGTTACTTAACGGCCCTTCAAGCAATGAGGCCTTTATTAAATAGCAGCGTGATACCCAGGCAATGCAGATGCAAGCCGCACACAAATCTCTCCCCACTGCTTTCATGAAGACAGCTTTCAGCTGCCCCCTGGATCTCCATCTCTCTCTGCCTGGAAGGAGATGCAAGAAAGGGGGCACCATTGCCTGGAGAGGACACATGAGATGGCCCTCTGTGGGTGGAAGCCTGGAGATGCCTCCTTGGGCCCCTCCCTTGTCAGAAGAGAGGAGAGACACCAGCAAGCCATGCTCTCCCCAGCACTGCTGCCCCACCCAGCCCAGCCCCTAGGTGCAGCACAGGATGGAGGAGAAAGGTCTTGGCCTGCCATCCACAAAGACTATGTGACTAGGGACACATCCTCTAGCCAGGCCAGGACTCAAGTACCTGGCCTGAAAAGTGGAACTAATGCTATTCCCCTACTCACTGAGAGAATTGCAGAGACTCAGTAAAGTGACGGTGGTGATTCTGCTGCCATTCTGCAGCGAGGGCTTTTGAATCCTATTTTGCTGTCTCTGCAGATTGACTCCATCACAAAGCACCACTTCAGTGCTTATTGGACACCAGCCACTCTCCAGATGTTAGAGATGGAGGAGGAAGCAATTCTTTCTGCCCTCAAGGAGGGCGTCCCCACTTCCAGCTCACCACCGCAACCCCTAAATACACTCCACACCACAGCCAGAGGGGTCTTTCTAATATACAAATCAGATTTTTCACACACACACACACACCCCTGTTTAAAACTTCCCAGCGTAGGCCTGAATGATGGTGCGCACCTATAATCCCAGCTACACAAAAGGCTGAGGCAGGAGGATCACTTGAGCCCAAGAGAGTTCAAGGTCAGCCTGGGCAATACACCAAGACTCAGTCTCTAAAAGTTTAAAACAAACACCTTTCAGTGGCTCCCTAGAGCTCTCCGCTTGCAGCTCAGTTCTGTATGACTTGGCTCCTGCATACTTCTCTGATCCATTCCCTTCACTCTCCTCCCACATCCTGTGATCTGGCTGGAGTAAAATATTAGCAGTCAGCCAGGCACGGTGGCTCACACCTGTAATCCCAGCACTTCGGGAGGCCAAGGTGGGTGTATCACTTGAGGTGAGGAATTCGAGACCAGCCTGGCCAACATGGTGAAACCTCATCTCTACTAAAATACAAAAAATTAGCCAGGCATGGTGGCACGCATCTGTATTCCCAGCTACTCTGGAGGCTGAGGCACAAGAATCCCTTGAACACTGGAGCCAGTGGTTGCAGTGAGCCAAGATTGCACCACCACACTCCAGTCTGGGTGACAGAGTAAGACTCCATCTCAGAAAATAAAACAAAATCTGATGAGAAAGAAGAAAAATCAAACAAGCAATAACCACAATAAAGTTGATTCACGCTATGTTGGGGGATGGGGGAGCACAAAGCAAGAGCATCGACCCAAGGCAGAGAAGGAAGGAACCTGGAAGGCTTCTTAGAGAAAGTGAGATTTACGCTGAGACCTGAAGACAGAGGAAGTTGCAGGCAGGCAGAAAGAAGATCAGCATAAGCTATCTAAGATAGAAACACCTCACCAATCTGGAACACAGCTATCTCATGTATCCAGAAAGTAGCCAGAACCAGGAAAGGAGGCTTAAAGGCTACTTGTGGCCAAAATATGTCAAAAAGACCATGGACCTTACTCACCCGGAAGTCTCTCATTCACACAAGCCTGTCTCTTCCTCCAGGCTGACCTCATCTTGCCTTCCTCTGTCACCAGCCACATTTGCGCATACTCCAGTAGGGCTCTTAGCAGCCCACAGAGGACTCATCAGCTATGTCTGCTCCCCCAGCCCAGGGCATCCAAGGCCACCATGTGTGGCTTTTTAAGTCATGCACAAGAGTGCCATGATGCTGGCTGGCACAGTGGCCTATGCCTGTAATCCCAGCTTTTTGGGAGGCTGAGGCATGTGGATCATTTGAGGTCAGGAGTTCAAGACCAGCTTGGCCAACACGGTGAGACCCGGTCTCTATCAAAAATACAAAAAATTAGCCAGGTGTGGTGGTGCACGCCTATAATCCCAGCTACTTGGGAGGCTGAGGCAAGAGAATTGCTTGGACCCAAGAGGCAGAGGTTGCAGTGAGCTGAGATTGTGCCACTGCACTCCAGCCTAATAAGACTCTATCTCAATTTAAAAAAACAGAGAGTGTCATGATGCTGTTCACAGGTGAACATCTGTAACATTTAGAATATTTTTATAATTATATTTCAAACTGTATAACAAGTGGATTATTTCATAATAACAAATAGGAATTATTGTATAATACTTACATATTGTCATCAGGAAGGTATTTATTGATTTAAACTGGGAATTGAGAAATATTTTGGCTTTGTAAACAAACATCAGATGATTTTATTATATTTGGGTGCTTTTTTATTTACCACAATAATTTTTTGGCGATGGCAGTTGTGTCTTATTTTAATAAGCCAATATGTATCGTTCCCCTTTGACAAAGTTGATAATCAAAAGACCATGTTGGGCTAGGCATGGTGGCTCACACCTATAATCCCAGCACTTTGGTAGGCTGAGGCAGGAGGATTGCTTCCTAGGAGTCTGAGCAACCTGGGCAATATAACAAGACCTTCGTCTCAAAAAAAAAAAAAAAAATAGCTGAGTGAGTTGGCACATACCTAGTCCCAGCTACTTGGAAGGCTGAGGTCGGAGGATGGCTTGAGCCCAAGAATTTGATATTGCACCACTGCCTTCCAGCCTGGGCAACACAGCAAGACCCTGGTCTCTTAAAAAAAAAAAAAAAAAAAAAAAGTCTTGTTGATGTAATCATGTCTAAAATAGTCTGTGTTTCTAAATAGGGATCTGCTTTGATATCTGATAGATGATTAATGGGTCCCTTGAATTTTTTTTAAAAAATCCCTCATTGGTATCAGTGCACTGATTAAATGTGAAGATTCATATTCATATTGTAATTCAATCATCTACTGTTTGTTATTGTGCCAGAATACTTCTGAATTTCATGTTCAAATCAACAAATACTTCATAATGATACTATATAAATATTATTTAATAACTGATATTTATCATTAATAATCCATTGCTGTAACAAATTTGCTGTTGATATGTAAGTGCTACATTGACGAATTTAATATTCTTTCCTTGAGGAATGGGCATCTTTTTCTAATTCACACAAAAGAACACAATGGGTGAGTAGGGGTGACAGGGTGGTGTCTGATAGTGATCACCCGTGCCCTGCACAGGGCTTGGGCCACAGTAGACATTCAACACATATATGCTGAATGAATAATAAAGACCTTCCAGGCCTCAAAACTTAAAATCGCATTAAGTATACTTTATTTTACCATGCCTTCTAGAAATACATCTGCACATTTAATGGAATAGTATTGCATAAATTCTTAGAACAGCAGTTCTTAGTGACCAGCTAAAGCTTATTAAACTGTCACACAGCAGGAACCACTTGCCTCGCCCTTTGTTCCCTAAACATAGAGCACTTTTTCCAAGAAGAACGCCTTAGAGGAAGAATATTCATAGCTGTAATATATCATTAGAGGAACATCTTTGCAAACTGCCTAGAGAGTCATAAAGTTTAGTAATTTCTATGAAAATGTCATAAAAATCCAGTAAGATGGTAAGGTTTTTGTGTAAGTAATCTCAAGCAAAGCCAGAGACTCCTTAAGTAAGGAACAAGTGCACAGGCTAAAGAAAGCTATGTTATCATGGAAAGTAAACGCTTCCAAAACCTAAGGCTTTTGGGCTTACAAACAGCTGGCTCTCTATTTCTGGTCTGAGCTTTCCAATGCCAGAGACAGGCATGAGGTCACTGCCTGGAATCCCTTCATGTCATTTCCTTTTAAGGAAAATAGTCACTTAGAAGGTAGGGGGGGAAAACCAGCTCTAGAACTGTTACTGATTCCACAGTTCATTCAATCAGCAACTGTGAATGCCTTCTCTGTGCCAGGCATTGGAAGGACTCAAATATTAAAAAAAAAAATCTTTGTGATGATACTCACCCTGAGACTGAGTATCTTACAGTCTATGGGAAGAGACACACCATCTTAATCAATAACCTTCCCCATCCAACACCATTCTGTCTGTCCCGGGGCGGGGGCAACACCTCTCTCCTGAGGTTTATAACAGCATCTAACTTGCCTCTCTGCCTCCACTCTTCAAGTCCTCTGTAATCTATCCTCCATAAGCCTACTGGGGCAATCGTTTTAAAAGTGTAGTTATTTTGCTCCCTGTACATGTTGGCAGTGGTCTGGTCTCTGCATGTGGTCTGGCCCCTGAGTGCTGGCAAGGCAAGAATCAGATTGGAAACTCTCATACCAAGTCAGGCCCTCTGAAATGCCACATCCTCAGTGGGTGAAGCTGGCAGAAAACCTTCTGTGTCTTGGCCTTGCCTCAGGAAAGGGGAAATAAAAGGAATAAGTCTCTCCGAATGTCTAACCATAATACCTTTCTAATGCCAAGTATGGAGTCAGAATTTATCCTACACCTATAACTCAAAAAAGTCTAACACCAAAAAATGTAGTTTTAAGTGTGCTAGGTAGTAGAGCCTTCTGAGGCATCTGTATAAGAGGAAGATTCTCACTTGAAACCCAAGCCTCAAAGAATGATCAGCGAGTAAAGTTCCAAGGAATGTAAGATCATCATCAAAAGAAGGCCTAACATCTAAATCAGAATTCCAAAAAGAGAGAAGAGAAAGAACAGATAACAGACAGTATTTCCATAATTGATGAGATACCAAACCTTAGAGATAAGAATCCCAACAAATCCCAAGAAGAATAAATCAAAAGAAATCTTCACCTAGAAATATCTTAGTGACAGTGAAGAACATCTAAGACAAAGAGATTTTAAAAGCAGCCAGGAAGAAAGACATTTTACTAGCAGAAGAAAAAATCAGACTGACAACTGACTTCTCAACAGCAAAAATGGAAACGAAAAAACAGTGGCATATCTTCAAAGTGCTGAGACCCTATAACTATCAACTTAGAAGAGTATGCATAGCAACACGATTTTTCAAGAATGAGGAGGAAATGAAGATAATTTTGGACAAATAAAAACTGAGTTTATTACTACATAGTGTCTCACTAAAGGGACTTTTAAAAAATTACTTCCAAGAGAAAGAAAATGATCCCAGAAGGTAGGTTTGGGTTGTAAAATAGAATAGCAAACAAAGAAAATGGTTAACTTGGGTAAATCAAAAAGACACTGAGACTACATAAAATACCAATAATGTCTAATTTGGGAAGTTCAAAAAAGAATAAGATAGGACTAAAATATTGGATACCAAAGGCATATATGTCATAAGTGATGTGACCAAAATGAAAAAGCATACCAAGATCCTTGTGTTGTTAAGAAGAGAATAAGATACTAACCTTAGGCTTTGTGAAATCATACACACATATTATATTTTCTAGAGTACTCAATAGAAGAATAAAAATAGAATGTATAATTTCCAGACTAGTGCAGAGAGAAAATGGACAAGAAAAAAATCAATTAAAAAAGATATGAAATCCACAATCACAGAAGAAATTTTTAACATAACTCTTAATAAATCAGACAAAAATTAGGGCTATACTATTTATATAATGCAATTCACAAGTTAATATAACATACATATGTAAAATGTTGGACAAAACTCAGGGCTACAAAACTTATATAATGCAATTCAGAAGTTAATCTAATATACATATATAAAATGTTACAGTCAATAACTAAAGAATGCATATTGTTTTCAAGCATACCTGGAACATTTGCAAAAACTGACCATGTATTAGGCCATAAAGCCAAAAACTGCCAAAAAAAAAAAAAAGTGGGGGGAGGGAGGAAGGAAATAAAGAACATCCTCTAACTACAATGAAATTAAGTTAGAAATTAATAACAAAAAGATAAGTAGAAATAATCTCATGTGCTTAGAAATTTTTTAAACCACAAATCTAAATAACCCATGGATAAAGGAAGATACCTGCATGAAAACGTAAGATACATAGAACCCCAAGGTGATTTTTAAAATACTGCATAATAAAACTCGTAGATGTCTCAAGCAGTAGTTAGAGGGAAATTTGTAGTCTTGAGTGCTTTTATTAGCAAAGCAGCTGACTTAATATTGGAAAAAATAAACCTCAAAAAGTAGAAGAGAAGAAGTAATAAAGAATAGCAAGTCATGAAATAGAAAAAAAAGATACAATGGAGATAATAAGTCAAAAGTCACTTCTTTGAAAAAACTAATGATATTGAGATACATATAAAATAATTTAAATTACCCAAGGAAGGGGACTTAGCCTAGCCTGGGGCACGTGTGTGGGAGTCAGGGAAGACTTATGGAAAAGATGAGCTAAAAGTTCATTCTTGAAGGATGTGTAAAAGGTAGCCAAACAGAGGGAGGGAGCATTCAGAGAAGGAAAAACATGAACAATGGTCAAGAGGAATAGCACAGCATGAAGGCTCAAGCAAACCACATGCTGTGTGGTATCAGTAGTGCATAAAGTTCAAGGCAGGGACTATGGGAAATAAGCCTAGAGGTTAGGGCCAAGTGTTAATTTTTTTTTAAATATTCAACTGAGTCTTCATTATGTACCTGGCACTTTACATGATTACAGCTTTACATGATTACAGCTGGCAATAAAATAACTCCATGAAGTATGGTTGTCTTATGCCCATTTTACAGACAAAGAAACTGAGTCTCAGAGTAAAATATGCCAAAAGTTACGTAGTAAGTTGTTTCAAACCTCGATCTGTGTGGGTCTAAAGCCCATGCTTTCAAACACCATGACATAATGCATTTCAGTGTCATATGGAGCTTTCATAAGAAGTCTGAACTTTGTTCTTCAGACAAATATTCAAAATTTCCCTTAAAAAAAAAACAAAACTCATTAAGAAAGTTTGGAGTGTCGTTACAGCTTCAACCAGGTTGCATACTACCTTATGCAACCTGAACAGGACTGCATTAGCTACATTAGCTGCCGGTATCCAAGGAACCAGTGTACCTGTAACAGGCAATATTTACGATACAAAATTAACAGGAGGCACAGAACTTCAGTCCCTAATGCATACTGCCAGTTACTACCTAGGAAACAAGTACTGTTCAATGACAAGAACTGGATAAGCATATGGCATTTTTAACAGCTTTGTTGAAATATCTTTCATATACCATACAATCAACCCATTTAAAGTGTACAATTCAATGGTTTTTAGTATACTCAGAGTTGTGCCACCGACACTACAATCAATTTTAGAACATTTTTATCACCCCAAAAAGAAACCTTGTACCCACTAGCAATCACTCCCCGCTTCCCCCACCAAACTTCTCTCCCACCTCTAGGTAACTACTAATTTATTTTTGTCTCTATAGAGTTCCCTGTTCTGAATACTTCATATAAATGAAATCATACAATATGTGGTCTTTTGTGCCTGGCTTCTTTCACTTAGGATAATGTTTTCAAGGTTCATTCCTTGTTATGGCTGAATAACATCCTGCTGTTTGGACAGACCATATTTTATTTATCCACCAGTTGATGAACATTTGGATTGTTTCCACTTTCTGGCTGTTGTGAATAAATGCTACTATCGACATTAGTTTACAAGCTTTTGTGTGCACGTATGTTTTCGTTTCTCTTGGGTACATATGAAGAGTGAACTGCTAGGATATTTAACATTTGAAGAACTGCCAAACTGTTTTTTAAAATAGCTGCACCATTTTACAGTCCCACCAAGAGAGTATGAGGGTTCCAATTTCTCCATATCCTCACCAACATGTACTATCTGCCTTATTTATTATAAATAACCCAATAGGGATGAAGTGGCATTTCACTGTCATTTTAATTTTCATTTCCCTAATAGCTAATGATGGCATATGACATTTTAATGCAGCTCCTAATATACCCCCCCTTTTTTAAAACACCAGAGATATTTTGACAAAACCTTAAAAATCACCTATCAAAACTTTTGGCAATCAAACTGCCAAAGTATGTGAAATGCTTAAGCCTTACCTCTGGGTCGAAGATCAGGGATGACACAAGAAGTCAGAAGTAATGAGAAGGTCAAGGATGAGCCAGGTGTGGTGGCTCACGCCTAGTATCCCAGCACTTTGGGAGGCCGAGATGGGAGGATCACTTGAGGCTAGGCATTCACAACTAGCCTCAGCAACATAGTGAGACACCAAAGAAGGATAAGGATAAAGAGAAAGTCAAGCATGTCTACTGAATCCATTATTTGAGAATTAAAAAGTGTGACTAGACATTTTGATATGGCTGTTTCAAATTAGGCAGAATGTCCACACCAAAATAGCTATATCAAAATGTCCTGCTTTGAACTATGCACTGATGATGAGAATTATGTAATTGGTGAAGACAGGACCCATAGGTTGGAGAAGATTCATTTGTTTCACTCTCTTTTCCAGTATTTGTCATTATATTCTTCAAAAGCATGTATTTATAGGAACTCTCAAGAGTTAAGCATAAATTGCTAAAACTCTTTTGGAAAGCAATTTGGCCATATATTCCAAAAGCCTTAAAATGTATATTCTCTGTGGTCTATTTATTTCATTTTTGGAAAGTTATCTTAAGAAAATAATATGAAATATGCTGGGTGCAGTGATGCACTCCTGTAATCCTAGCAATCTGGGAGACTTAAGCCAGAAGATCATTGAGACCAAGAGTTCAAGATCAGCCTGGGCAACATATGGAGACCCCATCTCTACAAACAAACAAACAAAAAATACAAAAATTAGCTGAATGTGGAGGTGCACGCCTTTAATACTAGCTAGTTTGGAGGCTCGGGTGACAGGATCACTTGAGGCCAGGAGTTCAAGGCTACAGTGAGCTATGTTCATGCCCCTGCACTCCAGCCTGAGCAACAGTGAGACCTTGTCTCTAAAGACTATATATATAAATATATGAAATATAGGAAGGGGCTGGGCGCGGTGGCTCATGCCTGTAATCCCAGCACTTTGGGAGGCCGAGGTGGGCGGATCACAAGCTCAAGAGATTGAGACCATTCTGACCAACATGGTGAAACCCTATCTCTACTAAAAATGCAAAAATTAGCTGAGGATGGTGGCACATGCCAGTAGTCCCAGCTACTCAGGAGGGAGAGGCAGGAGAATTGCTTGAACCCAGGAGGTGGAGGTTGCAGTGAGCCGAGATTGTGCCACTGCACTCCAGTCTAGTTCCTGGTGACAAAGCGAGATTCTATCTCAAAAAAAAAAAAAAAAGGAAGGAAGGAAGCACATTGCTGAAGAATTTTTAATAAAGTATTCAATCTAAACATTTAATACTGGAAAAATAACTAATGAAATACATCCCACTGAATGAAATATTTTTTAGCAATTAAAATGACATTGATAAAAAGTTGCATAGCAAGGAAAAATGTTTAAATTAGAATGTGAACATTAATGTTAATGATATAATAAAATTGTATCAGCTTTGTAAAACAAAAAAATATATATGCCCAGAAGAAATACTGGAAAGAAATGCTTCAACGTGAAAGGAGTCATTGCATCTCAATGGTAGGACTATAAATGTTTTTAAAATATTTTTTCCAAATTTTTAAGCAATGTGCAAAGATTATTTATACAAGTGAGAAATGTGCTTTTTAAATAAAACTAACATCCAGGCTCAAAGCCCAGTCCTACATTGAAGGACTTACATAAACACTAACTTCTGATGGTCTTATTTCTAAGGGTCCAGGAACTCACACTCTCTTCAGAGGAGCAGTACAGTCCACTAGAGCAAGACCTGGCCTACGAGCCAGAAGAGCCAGCCTCTAGTTCTAGGTTATGTGTCTCTTACCACCTCTGAAGGGTAGAAGAGTTGAAAGAAAACAAACACTGATTGCATACTGACTTTCATTTCATTATTTCTGTTGTACAGAAGGAGGATAGTTTGAGCCCAGGAGGCAAAGGCTGCAGTGAACCAAGATCGCACCACTGTACTCCAGCCTCGGCGACAGAGTGAGACCTCTCTAGAAAAATAAAATATGTGTATATTTATATTTATATACAGCATATATTTGTATCTCTACATATGATTTATATTGTGGTGGTAATTAGCAGTTTACCAAATAACCTGATTCTCTTCTTTACACCCTCATGGTGAAACTGCACATCCCCCATCGCTCTGAGCTTAGGCATGGCCATACATATATGATTAACATGGAACAATCCCCTAAGTACCATCATGAGCCATGTGACAGAACTAATCACAATCATACATGTCATATACAATCATACATAATCATACATATATGATTAACATGGAACAACCCCCTAAGTACCATCATGACCCATGTGACAGAACTAATCACAATCACATGTATCATACATGATCATACATAATCATACATATATGATTAACATGAAACAACCCCTTAAGTACCATGATGCCCCATGTGCAGAACTAATATGTGGTGGGGATTCAAACCCAAATCTATAGATGCAGAGACATCTGTACAATAGAAATAATGAAATCTACCATACTTACTGCACAAAGTCAAAGTCATGTTAGGTAAATCTATGTGAAAGTTTCATATAAAATATCCAGTTCCATGGACATGTAAAACTCTAAGGCTTTCCACATAACCTCTTAATTCACTAGATATTTCATAGCACCTGAAGGTAGAATTATGTGTTTCTTCTGCCTACTTAAGCTAACAAGTCAAAGTAATTAAGGACTGTTTTTAGTGAATGAGAAGAAGAAATTTTTTAATTATAATGTAGATCATGCAAGGCAAATGATTATTTGGTAGACATTTAAATAACCAAGGGGGAAAATATTTACAATGTATATGAGATAAAAAGTAAGTATCCATAATATTTACAAGCCAAAAAGAAAAAAACATAAACAAAACAACCCAAAAGATGAAAAGAACAAAGAATACATTCAGTCATTTCACAGATGAAGCAAGACAAATGAACTAACTTACGCAAAAAGTTTAACCTTGTTGACAATCAGAGAAATGTAAATTAAAAGAACACATTTTTAACCTGTCAGTCTGGCAAAGACACACAAGATGAATAGTATATGGTATCAGAGCAGATATACAAAGACAGGCAGTCTCGAACCCTGCTGAGGGCAATTTGATAGTAACTATCAAAATATAAACCACATATGCCCTTTGACCAACAATTCCTAGGAATTTATCCTACAGAAGTATTTGCACAAACATATACTTAAAATGCCTGAAAAGGCCAGGTGCAGTGGCTCACAACTGTAATTCCAGCACTTTGGGAGG
>CAUYQU010087144.1:0-20291 GCA_963574635.1 Cheracebus regulus
CCGAGGCGCGGGCAAAAAAGCCGCGCCAGCCGAAAGGGTCGCGCTGGCGACCTGTGGGGCTCCTCCGCTGGGAATGTCCTGGTCCGTGGGCAGCAAAAATTTATCAGTAAGTGTGGCGTCCACTGGCTCTCTGCGCTTTTACTTGGAGCTGCAATCCCGAGCTGCTAGTGATCGGCCATCTTGGATCTCTCTCAGGTTAATTTTTTTTTAAAGAAATACTTTAACATTATTCCTTAACCACCTTGTATAAAACAGTACCTCCCACAACACACACACGAAATAGGTGTATTACATAGTCCATTTATTACCACCTTGCAAAGTCAGATGGAGGATGAATCAGTAAATGTATTGGTGGGATGAAAACATCAAACATTTAATTGTAGAGTCTACTTTGACAATATGCAGAAAAGATGAAAGTTGCAATATGCTCAACTGTGAGAAAAAGTATAAGGGAAAATATTTCACTATCTATGAAAGAAACATACTTGATAAATGTGCCATACATTTAGCATTGGGAGAGGGAAGGACTGTTAGAGTTTCAGATTCTGAAATCACTTCGTGATGATCGTATTTCTTAGATAATTTTTGTGTAGCAATGGGTAAAGCTTTGATGTTTTGCCATTGGCTTTTATCTGTTTGAAATGATTAATCCTGTGTAATAATTCTTATATATCACTACCTCAAAAAGATTTTCACTTTCTGTGTTTTTTCAAAATAATCTGTTTGAGAAAAAAAATCTTACTTCAATTCAACTGTTGAACTTGTATAATTGTCTTGAAGAGGAACAAGAGACAGAGTTATTTCAAACATAAAATTTGTAATAAATAAACTTGAGACAGTTAAGCCAAAGGGATCAAGAGCAAGCTTCCAAAAGATAGGACTGTCAGTGTCAACAAATTGTATACATTTCAGGAAAGGCCAGTATACGCTGACATGGGAATAATGACATAGAACAGTCATTTCAGGAGATGGTACATCCAACCGTAAACAGAGATTGTGAGCATCTTGCAGTGTAGTGTTGTCAAGAGTAGGCATGTAACTGCTTTTAAAAATCAGTGTTAGGATTAACACTTCAAAACTAGCTTTGAGAACATCATCATTGAAACATTCATTGTTCACTGAAAGATCATGTAGAGTGTCCTAATACATAATAACTAGACCTTTCAGCATATTAGTGCTTGAAACAATTTATATTTTTCCAGATAAAATATAGAAAATGTAAGCTATAAGGAACTGCACAGGGCATTAAGTTCAATCTCATTTTTAAATAAGTGATGAAACTAAGTCCCAGAGAGATTCATTCATTAATCCATTAAACAACAATTATGGGAGACTAAGTAACTAGCCCACTTTGTAGCTTAGGCAGTACTGTGACCTGTTCTCTGGACTGACTCCAATATTCTTTCCGCTAAATCAAGTTTTATATTTATTTCTTTGTATGCGAACTTGTGCTCAAAAAATCTTGCACACATCGTTATTCTGCTTCAGGACCTATGTTAGTACAGGTTAGGATGACGGTAGTTGGAACAGTGACAATTAAGATGGTAGCCATATTAATTCATTACTTATTTTAAAATGCTAATGATAGGGTTGTACTTCCATTAGATTGTAACTACCAACTAATTTTGAAAAATAACTGTGCTTTTAGTTGATGGTTTTACTGTAGTTATGATTGGCTTCCTCTTCAGATAAAACTCTGCTAATTAAAGTAGTATGTACATTTGTTACTTTTTATCAAGTTTATTAAACAAGGAATCATTATTCACATTTTAAATATTCATGTTTTAAAAGTCCCAAAAAGGATATCCTTAAATAGTTCAATGAGTACATAATTCTACTTATTTTTTAAAATCAAATAATGTAACTTATAGGCATTCATACATTTTTATAATTTTGAGAGTCATCTTAAAATTTTTTTATCCAATTCCCTTATTTTACATATCTGAAATTAAGCCCCAACAGAGTTGAGGTTGATAGAAACAGAATGAGGGCCTAAGTCTTACTCTCAACCCAGCATTCTTTCTAATTATTTCTATGCCATATTCCCTAATCTATTATAAATAATGATATGCTCATATGTTTACAGTAATGTATATGGCAAAAGAACAGGTTAAAATAAATGTTTTATTTATACTTCTCTCTTGAGAGCTTCATGGTCTAAGATTTTTAAACCTGAAGACTGCCTTATTAGCGACGGGGAGGAATGAAGAAACTTCAGTTTGGTGATCTGAGTTGTAGCTGATAAAGGCCTAGACTAGACTAGTAATTGTAGAAATGGCAAGGAAGAAGCATATCAGGAGATAGTGAAGAAAACTGACATGATAATCAAAGGAAGACAAAGATGAGTTTTATATTCAGCCCCAAACACAAATATAAAAACAAATAATACCTAAGACCAGGAATCTCCAGACTTCTGATACAGTATACAGTTTTTAAAATACACTTTGAGTGCATATCCCCTTTATGTGTATGTTACTTATGCACATGTACTCATACTATAAGTACATTTAAAAAGGATAAAACTAAAATAATGTTTTAAATTCAAGAGTATAAAGTGACAGTAGTGTGATTATGCCATATGTTTGAAAAATTTTCAAAATTATTGTATCACAGTGATACAGTAATTCAATTTTAGGTTCAGTTTACTTTGATGTTTGGTTGTAAGTTAAAAGGATACTTTGGCTAGAAAATTTTCTTTTCTGGGCTTTAGGACAAACAAGTAATGCATGTGGGGCCTAAAACCTAGATGGCGGGTTGATAGGTGCAGCAAACCACCATGCCATATATATACCTATGTAACAAACCTGGACGTTCAGTACATGTTTCCCAGAACTTAAAGTAAAATAGAAAATAAATAAATAAAAAGAAACCAAAGATGAACAACAACAAAAAAATTCTCTTTTCTGAATCATGATGCTTAGTTTAAAATGCCTTCTGTTATGTGAAAGTGAAATTTGACTACCAAATTTGTATTCCTAAAGTCAATCTGTTTTATTTAATACTAACCACTTTTAACAATGAATTCAAAAGTCATTAAAATGCTTCAGTTGAAAATTTTTTCAACAGAAAATTATTTTTTTAATGGCATAATATAAGTATTATAGGTGACACTGATTTTTGGCAACAGTAATCATAATGCAAACACTTCCAAATTCCAAACATTCATTTTAAATTATTTTCTTTGTAAGAACTTTGTATTGAAAAACTAACTTTTTTTAATTGTTATAACTGTCCCCTTTATTTTATATGGGCAAACTCAGAATGATAAATTTTTGAAATTATCAGGTAAACATTCCTCAGGAACTTAACCATAAAAAAGAATGGCAAATTGGCCGGGCATGGTGGCTCACACCTGTAATCCCAGCACTTTTGGAGACCGAGGTGAGCAGATCACGAGGTTGGAGATTGAGACTATCCTGGCTAACAGGGTGAAACCCCGTCTCTACTAAAAATACAAAAAAAAAGCCAGACGTGGTGGCACATACCTGTAGTCTCAGCTACTTGGGAGGCTGAGGCAGGAGAATCACTTGAACCCAGGAGGTGGAGGTTGCAGTGAGCTGAGATTGTGCCACTGCACTCTAGCCTGGGAGACAGAGCAAGACTCCATCTCAGACAAAAAAAAAAAAAAGGCAAATTAAACATGATTGTCTTTTTGTAAAAGAAAATGTATAACATCCTTAAATTTTATAACTTTATGAACTGCTTTTCTATGAGATTACCAGTGAAAGTATAACAACATTTATGATTATTCTCATTTCAAAGTATCATAAAGACTACTGTATTTTGAAGATTATATTTTTATTATATTAACCATATTGAAGACCCTTTACATTTTTGTCTTAATTTGCTGCAGTAACTTGCTTATGAGTGAATTGGACAGGTGGTGTTCTGTAGCTTTACTCTGTAATTTTCATTTCATTCAGATTCCGTAGTGCTTCCATTTACACAGATTTCCATACAACCCTATTTTGATTAAAAGGTTATTTATTATTGAGAATGTATCTTCTCTGGCACACTTTTCCTTTCCTGTCTTGGTTTTAAAAGTAAGACATCAACACTGAAGATAGTAATGCAAGGCCTTCTTCTTACACAGTAATGTACAGAAGAGTGGCCTAGTACAAATTTTCAGTATGGCAGGAGAAGAAATTAAGTTTATTATGGATTAAGGTAGCTAGTGGAAGTTTCTTGGGGAAAGTGGGTTTGTGGAAAGATAGGATTTAGATAGGCTTATGGAATTTGTAAGAGAATGACAAGAGAAATGGCATAGGTAAGAAAAGACCAGGTGAAGTTTGGGAGATGTGGAAGAGACCAGGCTGGAGAAAAGAATTCATGATGTGCAATAGGTGAATGAGTAGGTAGGTAAGTCTAGAAGTCCTTATATTTGCGATTAAAGTAAAACTTTCATCCGATGATAAACTGCTGACAGGTCCAGACCAGTTATGTAGAACGGTTTCTTGTGCTTTGATTGGACCAAAAGCTAGCTTACGTTAGTTGAATTTTGGGGGCAGTAATCTGTATGTCTAGAGTAATTTGGGAGCTTGCTACACCTTGCTTACCTTGGGAGGTTTCAGTTGATCGTTGTTTTTACTCATAAAACTGTTGCCAAAAATCATTACAATGTTCCATGTATGTTAAATTCATGGCTGATCAATACCTTTATATTTACCTTATATTTAATGAATGCTCTTAAAATGCTGACATGTGGACATGCAAAAATTAATTTCATGCCAAGGAAATTAGACATCCTAAAATAAAATATTTATTCAGACTATTTAAAAAATACTAGAAGAAATAATAGTGCCTAGCTAACATCTTTTGAGTGCTTACTACTAGGCACTGTCTCAAGCACTTTCCCATACTGTATAATATTACTTCATCCTCACAACAATCCTATGAAGTAGGTGTTTTAGTATCCATTTTGTAAAGGAAATGACTAATAGAGCACAGAGAGGTTAAGTAACTTGCCCATTGTTTGTAGGATTTTTGTTTGATTGATTGCTTAATTTGGGACCAACCTTAAATAACTTTTAGAAGATATTTATTTTCACAATGTTTGACTATAAATGATGTTTTGACTTATTTGACTGAATGCTTTATCTTAAAACTTGATTTCTTCTACTATTTTGTTCTCTTATAAAACAAGTAAAACCTTTTGTGTATTTTAACCAGGAATGCAATGTGGCATATAGAAATCACTTTATAATCTCAGCAAATAATGAAAGAGTAGGACAGTTTAATAAAAGCCAAGTGTTTATAGCCACTTTGAATATGTAGCCTTGATTCATCTAATAAGTAACATTTGTGAAGATATGTTTTTTAAACTCTGAAGCTTTGCGTTATAACTTCTGCTAAGTTTTTAATATCTGATTTTGTGAGCACAGAATTAAATTCTAGAAATTGGTTGTGTTTTGATTGATGTACAATTAATAGCTTTTTGTTTTTTTAACATTGCCAGTTTCTGTATCTAGTTTTTTTCTTAAGGCTTTCAGCTCTATTTGTACATTTTTTAAAATAATACTTTTACTAGATATTCAATTAATCTTTTAAAATTGTCAAATTAAATTCTCTGAACCATTTTGAAAAAACAATACCTCGGCCGGGCGTGGTGACTCACATCTGTAATCGCAGCACTTTGGGAGGCTGAAGTGGGTGGATCACAAGGTCAGGAGATCTAGACCATCCTGGCTAACATGATGAAACCCCATCTCTACAAAAAATACAAAAAATTAGCCAGGTATGGTGGCACGTCCCTTTAGTCCCAGCTACTTGGGACTTGAGACAGGAGAATCGCTTGAACCCAGGAGGCAGAGGTTGCAGTGAGCTGAGATTGCTCTACTGCACTCCAGCCTGGGGGACAGAGCAACACTCTATATCAAAAAAAAAAAAAAAAAAAAAAAACCTAACAAAGTATGTAATGAATCAAAAAGCATAATCAAACTAAACAAATCTTGTAAGTCTAAATCTGCTAAATGAAATTTATAAATTCAGTAAATTAATGACAAGTCCAAGCATATTCTCTGAAAAACATTTCAAGTACCTTTTTAAAAAAACCCAGAAAATGTATGGACAAATTCAGAGCTATTGCCCAATTTACCAGTACATCTTTATCCTAAAACTAAAGCAAAGTAGAGGTTGGATTTACTTATTTGTAGGTTAGATTTATTTATTTAACCTGTCATTTCTTTATCCCCAAAATGCAAATCTAATTATCCCATAAAGGGAAATAGAATCTCCATCTTCCAGCCTGCTGCCACAACTCAGATTATATGTTTGGGATCAGGACAGGAGACTTTTGTCTACCTACCAACCAGAGATTACATTTAGAAGGCACCCCAGACCCCGTGCCCCACCCTCTCTCTTTCCTGTCAGGCTCTTGCCTGCCATTATTAAGAGGAACTTTATGAACCTTTGTATAAATTTAACTGAACATTTAATTTTCAGTTTTTTGCAACCTGGTTCTTTTCCTAGAAATGATGTATCCCTTAGGTTACACATTATCCCTGTTTTAATGGGATTTTCTAAATCCAGTTATATGCATACTGTATAAGCTTTGGCATTAAAGCCTATTTGTGTTCATGGGGTTTTGACACCCTACTTAAGTTACAATAGTAAGCCTTTCTCTTTTATAATTTAATAGCTGCCTCATTGGCCATCAGTCATTTTATTGACAATAATGATCAAGTTTAGTTTTTAACCCCTTTAAATTCACAGAGCCAAAATGATTTTTCTCTCCTAGGAATGCCAGAATCACCTCCGCAGATATGGAAATGTGAATCTGGAACTGGTGACTCGAATCATTAGAGATGGTGGCCCATGGGAAGATCCAGTGTTGCAAGCTGTCCTTAAAGCTCAGCCAGCATCTCAGGAGATAGGTACTTCAGGAGATTCAAAATCAAACCAACATTTGTGAGAAGCAAATACAATTTCATTTACTAACTAGAGCAGTAATAGTGATTTTTCTTCATTTTATAATACTGAATAATGGAGTGATGTATTTTCACATGAAAAGTGTTTGTTTTTCTAACCTGGCCCCAAGTGATTTCTGACACCAGGTTTGGTACATTTATTTCTTGTAATGGAAATTCTGAGTGGTTACACATCCACTAGATGTGATTTATTTAAAAAGAATATATTTTGTCACTTTAGTTATATTTTTAAAATCTGTTTAAGTAGGAACATCTTTAAGAAACAAAAACTCTGCTTTTCATGAAAGCACATGGAATCTCCCTTCCCTTACACAGAAAACTCCATGAGGGCTGGAACTCTGAATTTTTGTCACTATTATTGCATATCTATAGCTAGCCCAGTGCCTGATATAGAGTAGATGCTTAATTTGCTGATTGAATGAATAATCACATGATGAATGCATGAGTGAATAAGTGAGTGAATAAATTTGAATGCCAAATACTCTAGAGCAGTATTTCCCAAACTTTATGCATTAGAAGTTTTGTCTCCTACCCTTATTACCTGCATATTTCTTTGATATCAACTCCTGTCCAATCTGATTTAACCGTGGTCTTCTGTAGGCCAAAATTTCCTTTTAAGGCAGGAGGCTTTGTCAACTGCTTTTAGTTAATTCTTTATAAAAATGTTCTCCATATTACTCCTGAACCCCTAGAACATTTTGGATCACCAAAACTGTAGAATGTTAGCTCAGCAATAGTGAATAAGCATAGAAGTGTGGCAAACATTTAAAAGTGTGGAGAGAGCCTATGGAGTTCAGCTATGAGACAGCCAAGGGGAAAAAACAAGACCTCCCAACCCTGGAACCAGTTAGACCTTGGTTTGGTGAGAAAGACACTTCATACCACATATTTTGTTGAGCAGGTTATTTCCATTAGTCACAAGTTAAGGGGTTAGGGTGAGCTGTGAATGCAGTTGAGTGGAGGAGGACCTGTGATGGAATGGGAGATGGAAGAAGACTAGGAAGGTAAGGTTAAGGTACATGTGACAGTGTTATGAAGAACCCAAGAGATAAAAAGGACACTGGTGTTTGATGTGTGGATCTTGGAAAGGGATAAAAAAAAAAAAAAACCTCAAAAGGGAGAGAGTTGGAGCTGAGGAAGAAGAGTTAGGTTACTGAAGAACTATGAAGAGTCAAATATAGGAAAGGCAAGGGTGACAGACTGTAGGAAATTATGAAGAGACTGTATGTGCCCAGAGTGGGAAGGAGCGAGACAAAGACAGAGCTTCAAGAGAAGTGAGGACAGGGGAGAAAAAGTTTGAGCTTTTAAGGGAGATTCAGGCTTCACTAACATACAATCTAGAATAAGCCTGTTGTTGGTTGGTCTGAGGGCTGATGGCCTTTTAGGCTGGGAATTACATTAAGATAAAAAATACTCCTTTGATACCTGTACTAGCATACCTTACACTTTGGGAAAGGCTGCTGTAGAGCCTCATTTATATGACTTTTCTCTAGTTGGTGATCATTAGGGTAAAGACCAGACTGAAGTTATCTCTGCATTAACTATACACATCAATGTTTGCATAACATATATTGTAAATGGAATTGCAAGACATATGTTTAAGCCAAAATAAAACATTCATAAGCACTTTAGAAGCTACTAATGAAATATAAGTAATTAAAATACTTCTGGATTCAAAATCATACAAATACGGGTTCCAGTTCCTGCTCTGCCACTTAATTCTTTGTCCTTGGGCAAGTCATTTGACCTCTCTGAGACTCAGTTTTGCAATTTAGCTAGTATCGTAATACCCATCATAAGGTTGTTGTTAGGTCTAAATAAATTTATGTAGCTAACGGTGTTTATATATTTTAAAATTATGTAAAAATATTAGTAATTATCCTTAGTGATACATAAATGTATATTAATAAGCAGTCCTATTTGGCACTACTTTTGGATTAATTTTATCTTTAAATAAAATATATTTTTCCTGTGATTCAACTTTTTCATTAATTCAGATTACATTTATAATGTGAACTAACATGGTTTTAATGTGACAGATTAGGATTCAGCCTTTTAACCTTAAAGAAAATATTGAGCAGTAAGAAGATAAAGTATGTAATCTTAGACTAAAAAGACATCATAGACCCAAGTTACTTGGAAACTATTTTAACATATTAATGAACTGAAACAAGAAAATATTTTTCTTTTTAAAATTTTGTTTTTGGTATTTACTTTTTAGACTGAGCACTCTTTTGGTGTCACTCTTATTTTCCTTTTTCCAACCATATAACTGAATATTCTTTTCACAAATAAACTCCTACTAAGGAAAATGCTATTTCATTAACTAGTTAAATCTAATTAGAAACCATATTTTAGTGGTAAAGTTTCAAAGAACAAAGTTTGAGAGAATCTTTTCTTGAGAGTAATAGAGTCTGTTTTCTTTTTAATATAGTGAACAAATATTTAAGTTCTGAAAATCCACTGTTCTTTGAACTACGTGCCAGATACCTAATTGCTTGTGAACGCATACCCGAAGCAATGGCTCTTATTAAATCTTGTATAAATCACCCAGAAATCAGTAAAGACTTATACTTCCATCAAGCACTCTTCACATGTCTGTTTATGTCACCTGTAGAAGATCAGCTATTCCGGGAGGTATTGTTTGAGACTATTTTTGCCTATTACCATTTTAACCCTACCAAAAAAAAAAATAGTAGCCCACTGTTGTTGTTAAATTCCTTTGCAAGACTTAAAGATTACATTATCTAGATGTGTTTTCTTTTGGCACCATAACTTAAGGTCATGTTGAAAAATCTGATATTAACAAATGATGAAATCAATAAAATATACTCATTAATAAGTATTATTCACATTGCACTTTTGATGTGATGGAGAAGAGGTCAAATAAAAGCCAACAAGCTCACAGCTTGCCAGGAGTTTAAAAAAAAAAAAAAAAAAAAAACCCAAGAAGCATTATGATCTTGCAAAATAAAGTACTAGAGGTAAAATGCTTGTGTTTATTTTGTTTCTTAAGGTGAAGTAATTAATCTTTTCCTAATGGATCATATGTACCTATAGGTTGTGGACATTAATGAGTTTAAAAGTAGTCACTATAAAATGTAGGTGCTGTACAATGAAACTATGAAACCATGAAAATATTTCTGTGCAAGTCATCATTGTCTTTGTAGAAGAAAAGTAGAAATCTAAGTAGTTCCTTTTGAATGTTTAAACATTTATTGCAACTAGCTTCTTAGATATTTTTAATGATATGAACTGATTTCTCTTTTCCTCTTACAGCATTTATTGAAAACTGATTGTAAGAGTGGAATTGATATCATCTGTAATGCTGAAAAAGAAGGCAAAACTATGTTAGCCTTGCAACTCTGTGAATCCTTTCTTATTCCACAGCTCCAGAATGGGGATATGTACTGTATCTGGTAAGTGTTTGTAATAAAGAAACTGGAATGGTAAGACGGGCAACAGAAAGAAAACTGCCTAGCAGAGTGTGGACTTTATTTTTTAAATTATGTGAAAACGTCAAGCTACTTTTTTAAAAAATTTATTGTGTAAGGAGCAATAGTAGATTCTAAGAACTAGAGACTTTAAAAAGAAAAGATAATGTACCACCAAACTGATAGTGTAAATGTTTAAGGGATGTGCTAAAATGAAACAATGGTTTGAAATTAGATTTTAATTTGGAGTCTGAGTTTTTAAAGCATTTAAAAGTTGCTAGTAGGATATATGAAGCAGCAAATTTACCCTAGCAATCATGTAATTTAAAATATAGTATGAGTGATTTTAGGTACCTAAAATAAAAACACTCTTCAGGGGCTATTAAGAATTTGTTTCCTCAACTCCAGTATACCCATATACACACATACACACATACACACAAAAACTCTTAGCACTTTGCTATTTCATTAATTCTTAACAAAAAAACTAGGTTTCATTTGCTAAACATAATAATCTGAAATGATCATGGGCTATAAACACTTTTTAAAAATGTCAGAAACTTAAAACAATAACTTGAAGACATATAGCTGCAAATCATAATACTTCAATATTTTTGGCTGTTTTTTGGGGTGGGTAGGGGAGAGACAGGGTTTCACTCTGTCATGCAGGCTAGAGTACAGTGGTGCAATCACGGCTCACTGCAGCCTCAACTTCCTGAGTGCAAGTGATTTTCCGCTTCTGCCTCCTCAGTAACAGGGACTATAGATGTGTACCACCATGCCCAGCTAATTTTTCTATTTTTCTGTAGAGACAGGATTTCACCATTTTGCTCAGGCTGGTTTCGAACTTCTTGGGCTCAAGTAATCTGCCCTCCTCAGCCTCCCCAAGTCCTGGGATTACAGGCATGAGCCACTGTGTCTGGATTTCTTCTTGTTTTAAAGATTAAAATCTTCAAACTCAGAGATAAGAGTTAAGTAGCTAGTTAGTAGCAGACTTAGATCTAGAAAGAAGTAAATTTGTTTTCTATGGATTACAGTATACTTTTAGTTAGATTGATTATGCTAATTTTTATTCTAATTTATACCACGTAAATTGGAATTTCAAATAGAGAAAGAGATTAGGAGGTAGTGGTAAGACATACACAACTTTATATACAGTTATGCATCACTTAATGTTGGGGATATATTCTAAGCACTATGTAAATAGGCAATTTCCTTGCGTGAATATTGTAGAGGTACAAACTAGATGGTATATCCTACTGCATATCTAGTTTGTATGACATAGCCTATTGCTCTTAGGCTACAAACCTGTATGGCAATGTTACTGTACTGAATGCTGTAGGCCATTATAACACAATGGTAAGTATTTGTCTATGCAAACATATCTAAATATAGAAAAAGTACAGTAAAAATATATTATAATCTTATGTGACCATTGTTGTATATGCAGTCTGCTGTTCACTGAAATATTGTTACACTGCATATAACTAGTTTTTGAAGTATTACCATTTTTTGATAGGTGGTTATTTAGAAACTGAAAAGTCATGACAGTTATAGTAGATATTTTCCTATAGAATAGAAATGTTTTCTGTCCTTAGCTATATCACACTATTTAAACAGGGTATCTTTAATTCTTTCATTGTAATATACTCAAAGATAACTAGAATCAAGTATATACACATTTAAAAAAAAAAACAGAAAAATACATTTTATTTCCTTCTTCTCTTGGTAACCAGTTTCTACTCTTTAGGGAAGGACCTTAAAAATACTATAATGCCTATCTTCCAGCTCCTGACCACAGATACCTTCTTAGAAGCTTAGTGTCTCCAGCTGCCTAACCAGAAAGGAGTCTTTAGCCTTCTTTTTGGTCCTTCCAAGTAGTGTGGGTTCTGATGGCCTACGCTCTTATTTCTTCTACCTATTTTCTACATTTCTGAATGTTAAGGTCCCTTTTCTTCCTTCTAAAAGTTAATTTTTACTGTAATTTGACAAGCAAGATTCTTTTCAGCTTCCAAAGTGTGTGCTGTCTGTTTCATCCTGGCCTTACCTATAGTCAGCTTGTCATTTATCTCCCCTCTGTGTGAAAAGAACCAGATCCAGTTTTGCTGTATCCCAAGCCAATGGGGCAAGTTGCTAAGCCCATTTCTCTGACAACAGTCATTAATAATAACAGCTGCAAATATTTGCTGAGTGCTTCCTATAGTCTTTGCTTTATATATGCATATGTCATTTAATCCACTAAGCTTATGGAGAAAATACTGCGTTCAAGCCATTCAGCTAGTAACTAGTGAAGCCAGTATTCAGACTTAGGCAGTCTTCCAGCCTCTGCAGTATTAAAATTATTTAAAATGAATGGGTCAAGTCAGAAAAAAAATCTGCATTGTAAGGGTAACTGACCTCATTATGTAGTCTTTTCTCAGAAAGCATATAACTTAATATTAGTAGTTAATAGGGTCTTTTATTAGCAGTTACCTGGGAAATGTGTTTGAACACTGAATGAGTGCTATGCTTTCTAACGTACATTCTGAATAAAGGTAAATGTATATAAGCTTCATTAAACTTGCTTTTTTGGTCTTCTAAAAGAAGACTATCAATGGTTTTCAGAGTTTTTTTTTTCTTTAGAATCCACTGTACAACTAAAACCTCAGATCCTATGTTGTAAATCCAATCAAAATGGAGCTTCATAACACTATTCTGAGATTTCTGCTTTGCCTGCTCAAAAGCAAAGATCCATCCTGGTAGCCTTCTCTTGGCAAACTTATTAGGATATTGCAATGTACATTTTAAATGCTTTCAGCATTTAGGGGAAGTATATGCCAGACATTTCACCTAAGTTTTTCAATTATCTCTCTTAATTCTTTTAATAAAGATGTTGAATAGGAATAATCCCAACCTTTATGTATAAGAAAACTGTATTAAAGAGATAACAGTCATACAGCTAGTAAGAAATGGAGTTGGATTTGTACTAATTTGTAAGTGATAGCATCTGTGCTTAACCAGTATAGGAAAAAAGTATTTAGGGTACAGTATGAGCTACATGAAAGGCAGGATGAGCTACATGACAGCTACATGGAAGGCCACAGGTGGTTCTCAAAGATAACTGCTACCAGGGACACTGAGATTGCTAATGTTTTTCAAAATCTGCTTCTTTTTTGTCATTTGGCCTAAGTCTGTCTTGCTGCAGACCAGCAGGAACATCAGCAACCCCTAAGCTTAATAGTTTAGAGTTGAGAACATCCCAGAGATTCTGACTAGCCTGAGTGGGATCACTTTCTCACCCCTGAATTAATATCTGAAGGGGAGTGCAGAGGAGGGTCACATAGGAGACGTGGCCACCGGTATTCTGCCTTTGTGTATTGGGCTTTTCCTGGAAAAGGGTGGCTCTTTGAACTAGGTATGCTACTCCAATTAGTGTATAATGCTGTATTGAGATTTAGGTCTCTCTTATTTCCAATTTCATGTTCTTGCCACTGCATCGACTAAACAATGTGTTATGGTATATATTTACAATATATTAATGGTTGGGGAAATAGGTAGGACCTATAAAATATAAGCAAGGAGACATATGATAGGCATGAAATCAGTAAGAGGGATAAGATCTTTCCTGAAGTAGGTATCACTTTACTTTGGGGTGTTCATGAAGGCTTTCCTGAAGAGATACTTGATAGAGCCTTTGAAAGATAAGTGAGCGTGGTGGCTCATGCCTATAATCCTAGCACTTTGGGAGCCTGAGGTGGGTGGATCACAAGGTCAGGAGTTCAAGACCAGCCTGGCCAAGATGGTGAAACCTTGTCTCTACTAAAAATATAAAAATTAGCCAGGCATGGTGGCAGGAGCCTGTAATCCCAGCTACTTAGGAGGCTGAGGCAGGAGAATCGTTTGAACACGGCAGAGGTTGCAGTTAGCCAAGATCGAGTCACTGCACTACAGCCTGGGTGACAGAGTGAGACTTTGTCTCAAAAAAAAAAAAGAAAGATGAGCTCATCTTAGGAATGAAGTATTTTCCAAGTACAGCAGTCAGCATAAACAAAAGTGAGAATAAATGAAGCAGTTTAGCTGAGAGTAAGGGGTTCCTAAGATTCAAATCCTGAACCTTCTAACTCTAAAACCCACATTTCTATTGCTATTAACTTTATAGAGCATATTGAATAGGCACTAAATGTAATCAGAGAGGCTGAAAACAAATCAGATTAGAAACCAATGTAGAAATATGTTTGTAAAATTGAATGGCCTAAAATGGTAACATTGAGAAAGAATGATACAGCTGAGAGCAAAAGTATACTTGAAATGTAAGACCCTGTAAGATAAACAGGTTAGAACCAGACCAGGATAGAGGAATGTTTACTGTCACTGACTGATCTAGGAAATCGTCGGTTTTGCAGGAATATGACTAGTTATGAGTGGGTCAAGGGGATGGAAAGCAATATAAATGGAAATACCCAAGCATGACAACTGGAAAGCAGTAAAAGCTACAGATATGGAAGGAAGGCATGAAACCTCGTGAGAGTTCTAAAAGACTATGAGTGCAAAAAAGAAGGAGTTAATGGACTGAAACTTAATAAATAGCTAGTGTGAAAGAGAAGTGGAATTTTGGTTTTACGTCTCATGTTGCTTGTTGTCATTTTCTGTTTTGTGTTTTCTGTATTATCTAAGTGGACTATGTGCACCCTTATGATGGTAATCAAGCTGTCCTTATATTTAATACCTGTATGTGCTGAACTCAAAGTATATGCTTAGTAAATCACTTTTTAAAAAATATTTTCACTATTTTGATACTTTTAGATTATGATGCTTTGTACACTTTTATGACGTTTTAAAGAATTCTAATTTCCTAAAATGTGACATCCAAATATATCAGCTCTATCATATGATTTGCCTTTGCCTCAAAACCCAGTGCTCCTAGCCTTGTGTATCATATATATATCAATAACAGTCACCATATTTTAGAACAGAATCTACCTATGAAACAGTTCAAATGGTCCATAGCCTGCCTGTTTAAAAGTAGAATATCTGAAACATACTATTTCATAGTCAATACTATAACATACTGGGAGTTTTAGTCTTTAGTACGTTTGATATCTTAGTAAACTAAAAATGAAAAATATGAACCGTTTCTTTATAGAAAGTTTTCAACATTGGTTTCTAAACTTAGAAGTAAAATATTAATTAAAGGCCAAAGTTTATTATTTCTAAGTAGTATCAGTATCGGTACATTTGGATTAGAATTTCTGTTTTGATCCAATACGGAGACATCTTAGGTATGCCGGCATATTGTTAGAATTCATTCCTTACCACTGTACATTGTAATTTCTGATCTTTCTTCCTCTCCCAACTTCTTTTACTTTCATATAGGTAGCAGAAGTAGCTTGGGGGTGAATGTAATATATATTTACACTCATATACATTCCAGCCAGGGCACTATAGAATCAGGGAAAGATAGCTAATGTCTGTATTTAAATCAATTGTATTTTTGATAATTCTCTTTTTTTCTCATTTACAGGGAGTTGATTTTCATATGGAGTAAACTACAGCTTAAATCTAATCCTTCAAAACAAGTTTTTGTAGATCAGTGCTACCAGCTTTTAAGAACAGCAACTAATGTGAGAGTCATATTTCCTTTCATGAAAATCATTAAAGATGAGGTAAATACGATATATTTATCCCTTGAATTTAAAATTAAGTAATAGTTCACTGAAACTTGAATCTCTTTTTATAAAATTTATTTGATTTTAAAATTGAAGGAAAGGAAGATTTTAAGGCTATGTAGACATGAAAGTGGATCCTGCAGATCTTTTAGTTTTTCCCCCAAAATATCAATAGGACTTTCAGTATAAAGATAAAACCACTTTGCATTTTAGGTAGCACCATTAAACTGAATCTTTGTGTTGGTTACTTTTAAATATATAAGGAGGTGTCTATTAAATAATACATTTTAATTTTTTACGTATTTATGCACTTATTACATTCATTATCACATTACTCATTAGATGTATGATTATGTAGTGACATATTCCC
The DNA here is from genome assembly GCA_963574635.1 of Cheracebus regulus. Classification (NCBI taxonomy): domain Eukaryota; kingdom Metazoa; phylum Chordata; class Mammalia; order Primates; family Pitheciidae; genus Cheracebus; species Cheracebus regulus. Next base: position 16,376 of record CAUYQU010087144.1, read on the forward strand.
AGGATATAAAGTTGGCAGCATTCTATCAGAGGCTTTTGTTTTCTTTTTTGTTTCTAATTTATTTTGCTAATTGCATTCATGGTATATATATACTTATTAAACAGTGAAATATCATTCAAATGCATTCTCAAAGTTAACCTCTCCTTCCAGGAAAAAAGGAAAACTATGTTACAGAACACATCTTAACATTTGATGTGCATTTAATCACCTGTAAAACTTAATTTTAAAAAATAAAAATGTATCCATATTTTTGTACCATGATTCTTATTTATACCAAAAATTGAGATATATTATAGAAAGTTTACAATGTAAGTGAGGTTTTGCCAGCCATCACAGAGCTTTCTCATTTTCAGGTGTGTGGTAAACCTAATAATATGTTATAAAAGGAAAATTCAAAGATGAAATAAGTATTAAAATATGATGCTTAACTGTTTATACTCTACTAAAAAGACTTGCATTTATTGGAATAAATCATTCAATTGCCTCAGTACTGTGAAGAGTAATAAATACTATGTGAGCTCAGGAGACATTATAGATGGCATATCTAAAAAGGGTTCACAGAAGAAATACTTAAAGCTGAGGTTTTAATGACATGAGAATAGTACTAACATTTGTATAGACATTTATAGCTTACAGAGCACTTTTTTTTCATTTTATTATTTGTTTTGCACAACCATCTGGTGACAAAGGGTAGCAGAGAAATGTGGGGAAGTGGGTGGGAGATGAGACTAATGGAGAGACTGTGTGTGGTAGGAGTGGTTGTTGGAGATACTTAAAGGCATGTGAATGCTACAATTCATGCATTTAATTCAACAAATTGAAACTTCAATTTATAAATATCCTGGAACCATCAAAAGATTTCAGGTAAGGAAGCAGCAGCCTGTTCTCTTTTTTGATAATCTTAACATTTTTAAATTTGAGCATCTGTATACATTATAATTTTATGAGCCAAGATAGAGGACGTAATCTGGGCACAATGGCTCATGCCTGTAATCCTAATACTTTGGGAGGCCAAGGTGGGTAGATCACTTGAGGCCAGAAGTTTGAGACCAGTCTGGCCAACATGGTGAAAGCCCGTCTCTACTAAAAATACAAAAATTAGCCAGGCATGGTGGCTCATGGCTGTAGTCCTAGCTACTTGGGAGGCTAAGGCAGGAGAACTGCTTGAACCCAGTGGGCAGAGGTTGCAGTGAGCCGATATCATGCCACTGCACTCTAGCCTGGGTGATAGTGTAAGACTCTGTCTCAAAAAAATAAAACAATAAAAAAGATAGAGGATGTAGTAGAAGTTTGGAGAAAAAAAAGGAATTCTGTTTTGAATGAATGGATTTTGAATTTGCTGTAGCTGAAAAATCTAGGTAGTAAAGTCTAATTATAATTGACATTTAGAAATAAGAAGTTGGAATTCAGAAAGGATTCCAAGTTGTAGATGATGGATTTATAGGAGCAAACTAAGTAAATGGAATAGGTCTGATTTTCACTCATTCTGCAAACATTTATTCAGAGGTTACTGTACCAACTTTTATGCTAACTACAGAGAAACAGAAAAAATGAGATACTGTAATTTAGTAATTCAAAGTTGGGTGAGGATACACACATACAGAGATGTTTATAAAACAAAATGGAAATGATTTTTAAAATAAGTTATTCTCGGTGGAAAGAATGGGGAATTTTAACTATACTTCAGGGCAGAGACCTTCAGAGTAGAACTGATTCTCATAGAATGAATAAGAGGATCAATAGGAATTTACTAGCTGGATAAAGTCAGAATAGGATATGTAAAGTTAAGGTCTGCCTGTAGGAATGGTAAGTAGTTCTGCAGGGTTACACAGCATGTAAGAGACTAAGAAAACATGAGGCTAGCAAGGTAGTATTCCTCCCTGTAATCTATAATATACCATATGTAGGCAGTATGACACATGTACATATATATGATGTTAAGGACATTATTACGGTGTCTCTTCCAATCAAAATAAGCATTTAGATTACTCCAAACCACTAGAGACACTATTATAACTACGATGGGTTGACAACTTGGATAAATAACATTACTTAATAAGCAAAGTAAGTAGTATTTTTTCATATAGCATTATAATAAAAGTTCCCATAGGCAGTTTTTTTAAGCCTAGTTTATTTCTTGATGTGGAAAATTCACAAATCTGTTAAAATACATAATTTTGACCCTTCTCTCAAAGAATAAGAGATTTGTACCTAAAATAATAAGTGGGGGTCTAGAACTGTAAGCAATCTTAATCACCATAAGTTAATGAATCATTGTAAGTCTATTTTGTATTATGGGTAGTAGGGCTTGTCAAACATGAAAATTAAACAGAAGCTAAAAGGCTATCTATTCTAGATTATTCTCAAGTTAAAAAAAAAAAGAAGAGAAAGGTCTATAAAGAGTTAAGGCTACTAAATAAGGAAAATTGCACACTGGAATACTATGTTTATTTAGCTTTCATTTTAAGAGTTGTATTTTAAAAAGATGGACGAGTATAACCATCTTTTTGGAAGAAAAGAAGTATTTAGCACTAATATTTTTCTTTTTACAGGTTGAAGAAGAAGGCTTGCAAATTTGTGTCGAAATATGTGGTTGTGCTCTACAACTCGACCTTCATGATGACCCCAAAACTAAATGTCTGATATATAAAACAATTGCACATTTTTTGCCAAATGATTTGGAGATCCTCAGGATTTGTGCACTCTCAATATTTTTTCTGGAGCGCTCCTTAGAAGCATATCGTACTGTTGAAGAGCTTTACAAACGTCCAGATGAAGAATATAATGAAGGCACAAGTAGTGTTCAAAATCGTGTTCGTTTTGAATTACTTCCAATTTTGAAAAAGGGATTGTTTTTTGACCCTGAATTTTGGAACTTTGTAATGATTAAGAAAAACTGTGTAGCATTATTGAGTGATAAATCAGCAGTTAGATTTCTAAATGAAAGCACACTGGAAAATAATGCAGGTAATCTAAAAAGGACCGTGGAACAGCAAGGTTTGGATGAAGGGTTTGACTCTCTTACAGATCAGAGCACTGGAGAGACTGATCCTGATGAGATATCTGGAGTGCAGCCTAAAGGTCAAATTAATACGAAGAAAAACCTTACAGCTCTTAATACTTCCAGAGTAGATCACGGTGTCCCAAGGCATCGTTGTATGTTATGTAACAAGGAATTTCTAGGTGGTCACATTGTAAGGCATGCCCAGGCTCATCAGAAAAAAGGCAGTTTTGCATGTGTAATATGTGGTAGGAAATTTAGAAACAGAGGACTTATGCAGAAGCATTTAAAGAATCATGTTAAGAAGATACAGAGACAGCAAATTGCTGCAGCTCAACAGGATGATCAGGAAGTCACTGCTTTGGAAGAAATAAACTGTTCTTCCATTTCATTTGAAAATGGGAATTCTGATAGTAAGGATTTGGCAGTAGAGACTCTTACTTCTTCTAGTGAAGGAAACAAAGAGGTCATCCCTGAGCATGTGGCTGAATTCATTGAAATTCCCATAAGTGTACCAGAAGATGTTATTGAAAATGTTATTGAAAATGGCAGCCCTGATACTTCTTTAAATAATGTCTTGAAGCCTTTACCTGAATGTGGGGATGATTATGAGGAGGAAGAGGATGAAGAAGGTGATTATGAAGAAGATGATTATGACCTGAATCAAGAAACTTCAGTAATTCATAAAATCAATGGAATTGTGTGCCATCCAAAAGACATATATGCCACAGATCAAGAAGGAAACTTTAAGTGCCCTGCTCTTGGCTGTGTCCGAATATTTAAAAGAATTGGATTTCTAAATAAACATGCAATGACTGTACATCCAACTGATTTAAATGTGCGACAAACAGTAATGAAGTGGAGCAAAGGAAAATGCAAATATTGTCAAAGGCAATTTGAAGATTCTCAGCATTT
>CAUYQU010087145.1:0-68896 GCA_963574635.1 Cheracebus regulus
TAACACCGTTAAAAGCCTGGAAGAAAATCCAGGCAATACCATTCAGGACATAGGCCTGGGCAAGGACTTCATGACTAAAATACCAAAAGCAATGGCAACAAAAGCCAAAATAGACAAATGGGATCTAATTAAACTAAAGAGCTTCTGCACAGCAGAAGAAACTATCATTAACATGAGCAGACAGCAGACAGAATGGGAGAAAAATTTTGCAATCTACCCATCTGACAAAGGGCTAATATCCAGAATCTACAAAGAACTTAAACAAAATTACAAGAAAAAAAAAAAAACCCCATTGAAAAGTAGGCAAAGGATATGAAAAGACACTTCATAGAAGGAGACACTTATGCAGCCTACAAATATATGAAATAAAGTTCATCATCACTGGTCATTAGATAAATTCAAATCAAAACCACAATGAGATATCATCTCATGCCAGTTTGAATGGCAATCATCAAAAAATCAGGAGACAACAGATGTTGGAGAGGATGTGAAGAACTAGAAATAAGTGGGAATATAAATTAATTTAAACATTGTGAAAGATAGTTTGGTGATTCCTCAAGGATCTAGAATTATAAATACCATTTGACCAGCAATTCCTTTATTAGGTATATATCCAAAGAAAGACAGTGTGGTGATTCCTCAAGGATTTTGAACTAGAAATAGCATTTGACCCAGCAATCCCATTACTGAGTATAGTCCTAAAGGAGTATAAATCATTCTGTTATAAAGACACATCCACACGTATGTTCATTGTGACACTGCTCACAATAGCAAAGTCTTAGAATCGACCCACATGCCCATCAGTGATAGACTGGATAAAGAAAATGTGGCACATATACGCTGTGGAATACCATGCAGCCATAAAAAAGGATGAGTTTATGTCCTTTACAGGGACATGGATGAAGCTGGAAACCATCATTCTCAGCAAACTGACACAGGAACAGAAAACCAAACACCACATGTTCTCATTCATAAGTGGGAGTTGAACAATGAGAACACATGGACACAGTGAGGGGAACATCACACACCAGGGCCCGTCAAGGGATGGGGGGCTAGGGAAGGGATAGCATTAAGAGAAATAATTAATGTAGATGACAGAGTGATGGATGCAGCCAATCATCATGACATGTATATAACCATGTAACAAACCTGCACATTGTGCACATGTATCTCAGAACTTAAAGCATAATAAAATAAAGGGCAATGGGGAATACAAAAAAAGGGGTACAGTCATATGCAGATTATGGCATAACTTTGATCCAGAATTCTAAGGATCTGTCTTACCTATATGAGCTAACCAAAGGCACTAAATGACATTTGCATCTGCCACTAACTATTTAAACACTAACAAATCTGCTGGATTATACAGGTCTAGTAGCAGAGAGTTTGTAGAGTAGCTCGTACCTGTTGTAGAGCCTTTTCTTTTGCTGGACTTTATTTAAAACTAGCAGATCTTTCAGTCATTGGTGTATTAGCCTTCTCTGGCTGCTTTAACAAAATACCACAGGCTGGGTGGCATAAACATTAGAAATTTATCTGTCATGCTTATGGAGTCTAGGAACTACAAGATCAAGCTGCTAGCTGATTTGATTAATAGCTTGTAGAGGTTTTTTCCACTTTTTCTCTACCTCTTCACGTAGACCATGCCACGTCTATTATCCCCATGGCATTTAGCTTCTTATTTCACAGGTAGCAGTTTCTACTGTAATTTCTGGACAATGAAGAGAACGACTATACCATTCTTTAAGTATGATGAAACAATTCACACATTTATTTCTAACAATCATGGTTAAAGCTGTTTTCTAGAACTTCTCAAGGTGGATATTCAAGTCTTACATAATAATGCAGTATATTTCAATATCCACAAGCCTTTGTATAACAATTCCTACAGTAACAAAGGCAGCTTTGGCACTTCAACTTCATTTGCTGAAGGCTACATATGAGTTCATCTTTCAGAAAACCAAGAAAACAAACTGCCAGAGCCCTTTGTAGCACCTTAAGTTATAACATTGAATGTAGAATTCAATTACGCAGCTCATACCAGTAAATTCATCCTGTTTCAACTTTATATTTTATTTAAAAATGATTCCATGATTCCGCTGCCATATGGTTTATTCCCACATGTATTATCAGATTTCTGTATAAATTGAAAAAGTCATGCAATTTATTTGGTCTGTAGCATACTTTATTAAAAACTGCACTTTGTGATTCAAACCTTTGGGACATGAGTCTAGTATATGGTTTTAAACTCAAAGACTAGAGGTAGGGACAGGTCCCATTCCCTCTCAATCACACCTTCACATAAGTAGAAATTTGTATTTGTAATTTAATAATTAAAAAACGAGACCCTGGGTTTGCTTTTCAGAGACCTTGACCTGCAGCTACAGAAGAAAAAAGGTTTATTTCAGAACCAGGTATCAATGATTTCAGATAACTTAAGTGGAGCCTGACCATGAAATTTGAAACCCTAAACCAATTCTTTTTTTCCCATACATTCTCAGTGTACTAAGTAACAGCCAGCTAACCCTCATTTTGATAAAATACTCTAGAGTAACAAATCCATGGTAACCCTAACCCTTGCTGTCTATAGGTATTCCATTAGAATTATCTAATACCAGTATTTTGTGCATTTCTATTATAAACTTCCATGGACTGCAGGTTCCCTCTTTAACACTGGAAATAACCAATGTATGATGGGGACACTGTCAGAATGTCTAGGAATATCTTTCTTAACTCAAGCTGACTTTCTTAAAATCTACAAATTATGGACTTTAATCACATCTAAAACATACCTTAGCAGCAACACCTGGATTAGTGTTTGATGGAACAACTGAGGACTGTAGCCTAGCCAAGTTTACACATCAAATGGACTACCATAAATACCAATGAAGAAAAATATTAATTACAAGAGCCTCAAGGAAAATTTCAGAATGTTTCAACAAGTGTATTTAAGTATAAATATTAATAAGTATATTTGTGTGTATTATATATATAATCAGTAGCTTATTTTAGCAATTGAGAACCTTATATGTTTCAGACATTAAAATTCAATGCTTATATTCCATATTTTGAATTTTTAACAAAGTGTGCTTCTGAAAATAATGTGATTTTGTTTGTATTTTTTTGTGTGTGTGATAAAAGTATAAGTAAAATGTAGTGAGATTTACGGCACCAACTTCTTTACTTCTTTTCTCCAACTTCCATGTTTGCCGTTCCCTTCACTATCTGAATGCATAAACTATATTTTCTCATTGTTTACATTGCCTCCACTGGTTCCATCAATATGTTCTTGGTTACATTTGACTAGTATATACATTCTTGAGTTGGCACTCTTTTTCATGTGGCTACACTTTTCTGGTATAGCTTTCATCTTGCTATTCTCACCATTCCTACTAGACTTTATCCACATCATTTTTATAGGGTTCTGTGTTTGCCAAAGAGTGAATCTTGATTTACAGATTAATGCTTTCTTGTATTCTAAGGCACTACTTTAAATTATTTTTATCTATGAAATATATGTTTTTCTCTCCTAAATCTTAGAATACAGGATATAATTTTGAAAATTATTTAATCTTGTAGACAACATTGTTACACAATGCTGGAGAGCTGAGCAATATCAGGTACTAGTGAAGACAAATTATGCCGAATCCTATTGCTTCTATATGGTTTGTCTGTCATTCTTCTAATTCATGAAACTGGATAACAGATTTTTTTTTCTTTTTGCCAGAGAGTTTTGCTTATGTTAGTGGAAGCCTACAGTAACCACTTTCATAAGGCTTAAAATTAATCTATCTGCTTCATTTTGCTTATAGAGCAATTTTCAAATAGAGTGCTTTAGCTATACACTAGGTTAAGAAATTTTAAACTATTAAAATTCAATAATCTTAAAATGTTCTAATTTGTAAATGAAACTACTTTTCTCCTCTCTAAAATTACTTAATTTTTTGTTACTGTTAAATTTGTTTTTGTGATTATAATTAATGGAATTTTTATATTAGAAATTATCTTCATGCAAGTCAATGATTTAAAAAATTATTTTGGAAATATTTCTATTGTATATAACAAATTATTCTTCTTATAAAAATATTTCAACAGAGATTTATTTATATCAATAATGGTGTACTTTCTCCTTCACTCTAATTTGCAATAAAATAAATCTATTTTGCAATAAAGTAAATCCTACATATTATGAACTTTTACTGATTTTTTCCCCAATATTTGTATTCTTCTACTTTTTTAACACTCTGGATAATAAGAAAAATTAATTTGCAAACATTTAACAGCTGTTTTGGATGTTTTCAAGCATTTGTAGCTTTCAGTTACAGTTTAATGTGCTTTTGGATTACATTGTCTTGTTCTCAATATATGTCATTAATGTCTGTATTAAAAGAATACTTGTTCAAATTTGGTCTAAATAGTACATATTACCATCCAATTACATAAAGACAATTGTAGCATTGGCTTATGAAATTGCTGTTTTTTTCTTTCATTTGAGAAACTGGCATAAATCCAGAGAGTGTCAAGGATAATAATAGAAGTGACTTTAATTAAATTTAACATATTGATTCTGTTAAACTTAGTTATTAAATTTTGATTCATAGTCATTAAAGAGAAATATATAAAATTACACTAGCATTTGATCCAGCTTTCTGTGACATTATTAAAAACAAGTGAAAAAATCGGAATGAAGCCTCCACGGAAAATAATTGATTTCAATATGTAATATATGAAATCTGTTTAACAAGTTTTTAAAATCCTTTTAAGCAGTGTCTAGATGGTGAATAACTTATCTGCAGTTCCTATTAGAGAAAACTAAAATAAGAATAATTCTTTGTTAATTTACAATCTTCTGACTAGTTTTATCAGTGTAATGTTAGAGAGATTTGGAGATTGCACCTTTTGAATATTGTGACGATTGTTGCTATCATCATTCATGTACACACACTTGTTTAAATACTTGTTTTTTCTTTAATTCTTCCATAAAATGTAACTAAGGTTGTATTCTTCCATGACTGTAACTAAGATTGGAATTGTGAAGACATATGATAGTTGTACATTTAATTCCTTAAAAACTGACAAATTGTTTTTCCACGGTGACTATATCATTTTACATTCCAACAAAGCAATATACATGGGTTCCAACTTCTCCATATCTTCTCTAATGTTATTTTCTTTTAAACAATTATAGTAATCTTAGTGAATATAAACTTGTATTTTATGGTTACAATTTAAATGTCACTATTGACTAATAATGTTGAACATCTTTTCATGTGATTTTTGTCCACTTGTATATATATAGAGAAATGTTAATTCAAGTATCGTGCCAATTTGTTAATTTACGTGTTTATCATTTTGTTGTTGAGTAGTTACAGTATATTTATTCTGAACACTAGACCTTTGTCTGATAGATAATTTGCATTTTTTTCATCCTGTGTGTTGTCTTTCACTTTCTTGATAATGCCCTTTGAGGAACAAAAAAATTTTATTTTGATGAAGTTTATTAATTTGTTTGTTGCTGTTATTACTTGTACTTTTGGTGTCTAAGAATCCAAATGCATAGTTATAAATCATTCTAAGTATTCCTTTGAGAGTTTAATAGTTTTAGTTCTTATATTTGTTATTGAATCATTTTAACTTAATTATTTTATACAGTATTTTGTAACAGTTCTGCTTCATTCTTTTGCATTTGGTAAAAACTTGCTTCATTACTATTTGTTGAAGAGTCTGTGTCTTTTTCACTGAATAATCTTGGCACCCTTGTTGAACATCAGTTGCCTTGGATATATACGTTTATTGTTGGACACTCAATTCTAACCCAAGAGGCTTGTCAACAAAAATAACAAACAGAAGCAGAGGCTCTCTAAAAGATATTAATTATTCAGGAATAGAGGATTGCAATGGGAATGCATATGTCATAGAAAATTATGTAAGAATTCACAGAAGTAAAGGAAAACAGATATTTTAAAGAAAAAATGATAAGGATGGCATAATTGTTTTGAGATTATTATTCTTCACCACAGTGATAAACAACAGGTCAATCTAATTATATTAGATAAATCTAATCATTTACTATCTTTAAAATAAGAAATACATTTTTTTTAGGGTCACCAGGGGATCAACTGAAAAATTACAACGTTAACTCTAGGTGAAAGAAGTTAATTTCAAATTTGGATTCTGGGGAATACTGCCAAAGATGTCAAAAGATTTAAAACACTTGACCAAAACAGAATCACAGGTCACTGTAAAATAATAGTCATATATTTAACTAAAGTGATAAACAAAAGATCTTAGAAGCAATACAGAAAGTTACATGATTGTAAAATTCTTAACCCTTTCAAAGTTCATTTCTTAAAAGCAATCAAAAAACTAATATAGACAACAGAGGAAATTATCTTGATAAAATGCCAATTACTTGTTTTATTATTATTATTGTTATTTTGAGGAGTTGCCAAAAAGCTAAAGAGAACTTCCAAAAATGTAATTTGTTCTCCTTATGAGAAGCTCATTTAGAAAACCTGGAAGTTGCATCTGACAAAAAAGTATACTTGAATTCAGACACAGAAGAATTTTTGTCTGTATATACCCAAATTATATAGAAATGTAAACAAGAAAATGAATATATTGAGCAGGGTAATACATGAATCACAGAAAAAGTAAAATCATGTGAAAGTTGTAGTTGCATGAAGCAATTCAGACATACCAAGAAAAGCCAAGAAGAGTAGAGAGTAAAATAATTTTGGGGAAAAACACTGATTTTTTTTTTTTCTTTTTTAGGCCTTCAAAATAAACAATTCGCTGTTGGGTCATAACAGTAGAGTGAGAACTGGAGGGAAAAATAGTTATGGGTGCTGATTTAAAAAGTTGGAGACAATTATCCTCTCAGGTTTTCTTCAAGAAGGGAAAGAGCTAAAGGCACTGATGCATGATCTGTAAATCGAGTGCCTCAAGATACAGCAAAAGTTGAGCTTCATAGATACAAATTTGAGAAACTTTAAGAGAAAAACTCTAACTCAAGGGATAAGACTAACACTCTAAATGAAGATGAGAATATTGCCAACCTGAAACTAGAGAAATTAAATAGATCTCTAGAAGAAATGTGGCATAAATGGAAACTGTCTGCAATTTAGAAGATGGCTATTAAAGAAACATGTTTTAGAGTTAATAATCAAACCCACCTACAATTTTATTAGGAGCAGATCAGGTCCTCAAGAAAATCTTCTTGTTCTAATAGTAGTGACCAAACATTTAGTTTTGTATCAATGTATTTTTAACATCGAACCTCAATGTTTAGAGGAACATAAAGAGTTGTTTTTCTAATTATAGCCAAATTGATCACACATAAAATTTCTTTCTTAAATGTATTATTTACAAACCTTTCATGACCTACTCTGACCTTTCATAATATGCTTAAACTTTATGCTTTGTTCTATGCTTCTTTCTTAAATAACCACCCATTTGATTGCCGAAAAAAATTATTATATAAGATTTTTCTTACTTAAAATTATTTTTAAGATTTTTAACTAAAAATAAATCTTTATATATATATATATATATATTTATATAACTTACTTTATATCTGTCTCTCTTACCATTTTCTCTCTTTCTTGTTTTTATTTTCTTCCTCAATTCGTATTTTGGAACAACTTTTAATTAACCTCTGAATTAAGCAAAACATTTTTTAATTAATAAAGATATATTTTTATGTCTTTTAATATTATTTCTTATTAAAATGCATTTTTTGGTATAATTTGTATTAAAAATTATGTATATTAGAATAAAATAATTAGAATTTTAACTATTAATATCATTAATTTCTATCAACCAACTTTGAGTGGTCCATCACATATTAGCATTGTATAAATGAGAACCTTTTTATAATTTTTAAAAATATATCTTCCCATAATGTATTTTATGAGTATTAAGAGATCTAAATGAACTTATTCTTTCCATAAAACTTTAGCAACCAAGAATAAACATATTATATTCAATAACTTGTTTCATGTTTTTATCTCATTTGGATATGACCCAGACATTTAATGAATATAATTTAAATAAATTACTTAATTCAATATAATATATCATTAAAACCTCAAAAAACATGCAATATTCATAAATATTTATCCTTTTTTACATTTACTTTAGTTATGCTTAGCAATTATATCTAGGGTATTTATGAAAACTGACATATTAGACAAAGACAGTCATTCTCTCAAGGTTATTGATTACTTAGTCAATCTCCCTCTTGTTATAGGTCTGTCCAGATAGTCTCTTTTCCCTTATGACAACTTTGGTAGCTTGCGTGTTTCTTATATTCAATGTAGGGCATCTATCTGCTGACATCAAATTTTTAATATTATTCTGTTATTTTACATTTTATTTTTTCTAACATTGTTACTGATGTCCTTACTTTCATTTCATGCCTGCTTTTTCTTATACTTTATGTGGAATCAATTATCAAGTTCCTCAGCTGCATATAATGACAAGAAGGAAGCATCATTTTGTCCCTCATCCTGCTTCTTTTAACACTAGCAATGTTATTTCCTATTTGTCTTTCCTTGTCATGATAAATCGTTCTAAAATCAGGCATTCAGAAAATAATGTTGGAAACACAATACTTCTAAAAATAATTGAAGAAAAACTAGGAAAGTTTAACTATATTAACATAGTACAAAAGTACTTTATCATTTTACCTAACTATAATTTAAGTTGTTAAGGTAAGGACATTCCAGGAAGGTCTGTGTGCTAAATTAGGGAATATAAATATGATGTTAAGGACTTGCTATAATATTTTTAATAACAGAACTTATGCTCTATTCTTTCAAAATGACCAAAGGATAGCAATTAGTGGAAAATTACAAGCTTCTTTTACATAATGATACAGTTTTATATCATTTAGCAGGTTTTTGATTGTTGCTTCACATTTTCTGGGCATTATTAATTAAGTATGGGTTAAACATAGTATTTCTATATAAACACTTGGAATTTATATGTTAAAATATGTTTATGATTACATCCATCTATTAACTTTTATATTTTATATTTGTGATTATATATGCATATATGTACATCCTAATTTGAAAACGCTAATGTTAAAATAAAGGAAATATTTGATTAAAATATTTAGTTTGACATTTTTATAGATTTTATTACAATTTTACAGTTTTTTTAGATACCTACTCCATATGAAGTATAATGACAATTATCGCAGAAAATACATACATGCATAAGTAAGACATAATCAATGATTTTATGGTCCTCTTCCAGTTAGCTACTTCTGTTATAACCTACCCAAACTCTTAGTAACTATAAACAACTATGTATTTATAGTTAGTTAGGATAGCAGATACCAACACCCTAAAATACAGTTGTTTATAGTTACCATGGAGATGAAGTAGTTACTAAAGAGGAATCGTTGTTTATAGGTTGCTAGGAGATAATGTATTTCCCAAACCTAATTAGCCAAATGTTCATCCCAAATTCAGCCCTTGCTGCAAGATACAGTTTAAATGGTAGGTGGTATTCTGCTCTTAAAGTTACTCTAACAAAATCTTTCATAAAAATAAAGGGAAAGTAGATATTGATTAGGAAAATTACTAATCTCTTTACTTTGGATTTGGACTTTTTCACTCAAAGTATTTGCTATTCCTCCCGCTCACAAATTTAGAAAACCACTTTCTGGTTTCAGTATCAGTCATTTGCAAAAAATGTTTACCAGGAGAAGTCTAAGGAAAATTCTCTATTTAAAAGTATACATTTTTGTTTGCACCTATCCACTAAGTACTACAATTTACATATAGTCATTTAATTAATGATTGTACAATTTACACAGTATCCCAACTTTGCAGCATCACCTCAAGACCAGAGTAAGGTGAAACATAATATATGGTATATTGATACCAGAAGGCTGTAAACACCAACTATAATACAGAACATGACATTGGAAAATTAAAATTGGCAGTGAGATAGACCCACAGAAACATGCAGACAATTATGATGCCCTGTGCTAAGAATGCTTTAAAACGCTTCACTCTTCATGTGATACTAAATATATAGTCAGTAAAGTGATTTTGCACTGACTGAACACCTGCTCTTTGCAAAACGTCATTTTCAAACTAAGTGCTTTGGCAGGTAAGCATGTGAGGAAGAATTTACCATCATAAAACATATTAAAGACATTATTAATTAAATAGCTGTTTTAAAAGACCATCCTAGTTTGACCTCATTTCCTTTAAAATTATCCTAATATGAGATTAATCCTGTAAATCCTGTTTAACAAACTTTACTTACCTATTTAACCAATGTTTTCCATTATTAGCAAAGACTTCTGATTAGAGTGACTGTAGTATCTGATTTTTCAGACTTTGATAAATAAATGGATGAAATATACTGTATAGATAATAAAATTTTATACCCCACTGTGGATGACATAAAATGTGAACAGATTTTTATTTTCAGAGCATAATTACTGAGAGAAAAAAATATTTTATGTCATTATGTTGCTAAACAATGCATACCTTCATTTTACAGACAAATTAAAAAGAAAAAAGAAAACAGTGTAGAAGCCTGTCTTTTTGATGCAACAGATGTTGTGTTTACACAAAACAGAAATAAAACCAGGATTCTATACTTGGTGTACCTATCTATTTTTAAGAATAAGGATTTCCAGTAGCAGATGGCATCCACACAGTCTTCTAATATAGGGAAAAAAGGTTTTTCTTGACACCGTAAATTCACAGATTGGTTACAACTATACACATATGGATTAATACATTTGAAATCTGTTTTTATATGAGAGTAGAAAAATTCCCACATAGGGCTATAAGAGAATTATTAGGCATTTAAGCCTTAAATTGAAAAGTAACTATAAATTCATGTTTCATTAAACATGGATTTATATACTTGGGTTTAGTTGAAATTAATTTACTGTAAATCTGACCTTTTCTAGAGAGTAATTTGTCACTAGGCAATATGCCAATTTTGCAACTGATCCTGTTAAGAACAAGCATGGTATGACATTGTGTATTTTTTTCATCAAAATATAGTACTATAGAAACAATGTATTTTGATCCAGAATTACATGTATTTTGACCACAGAATTAAATTGAATTTGTATGTCAACGACTCAAACATTTTTGCAGCAATTTTGAATATGTGCATAACCCTACCTAAAATCAAATTTTTTTTCTATTATATTACACACCTCATTTTTCCATTAGAAAATAATTTACATTTAATGACAAAACACAGAATTGTATTTTTATTATATTGTCACCAATGAAAGAATTTAGCCTATTTTTCAATAGCCCACTGTTTTTCTAAAAGTTATCAAAGCCACCTTATAAACACATGCATCTTAATGGGAAAATTGGGCTATTAGCAAAATAGTTTTATAGTTTCTCTTAAAAGGAAGTCATTTTGAGTAAATTGCAATATTAAGATTATTATTGCTGCTATAAGTGTTTTTGTATACACATAAATATTATTGAGCTTAAATGTCAGTATATTAAGGATGAATGTATCTCACATGTACTCATAAGCAATGGCTATCTTTTTTCTATAGTCACTTGCAACAACTTTAGCACAATGCATTTTATACTTTCTTATAATTCTTACTTTTAACCAAAAAGCCACTAGAATATATTATTTCTCTTGCATTTTTCTAATTACTGGAGATATTTTCTCACAAACTGATTGTACTATAATAATATTACTCTACAAATTCAAATGATGTTTCTGAATTGTCATTCCCTTTACAGACTTACTGGTATACTGTGAAAGCATGACTGAGAGGACATAAACAAAATACAACCTATGTTTATCTCTCATTCTCTTTTTAATCAGTGGAATACTTTCCTCTGCCCAGAATAAGAAAAAAAAAAAACTATCATGACATCTTTAATCACTTTTATGTAATAAAGTTACCATGGCTTCTTCAAATTTCAAATATGGACTTAATGGTCTGGCTAGCTATTTTTGGGAGGAAACTACATGGTCTTCCTTGTCACTAATTTCTAACATTTGTCAAAATGCTTACTAAAGGAACCACTTATGGTAGATTACAGTTGGGATCCAAAAAAAAAAAAAGGGGGGGAGGAGGGGAACAAAGAAATTCTATTTACTATTTAAAGTAGATCATCAAACCACCATTCTGTGATCCCCATTTTAGAGTATGGCTATGCCAGGGATTTTAGGATTTGGTTAATGGAGGGTCCATTAACTCTCCAATACAGACAGACATAATATATATGCAGAAATATACTATGGAAACCTCCATCTCTAGGCTTAATGTCAAGGGTATTCACCACAGATCAAGAGCTGCTGCCTTTGAATTCTCTCCATAGGATCTCTTTGCACTTATGTTCCCAAGCTTTTTATAATTTTGATCTCTATCACAGGTGCCTAGAGTTTGGGCCAAATGTTGTGAAATCAGCTGTAACATTTATTCTGAAATTGTGTATTGTTTTACTGCTTATGTTTATACCATCTTAAGACATAGAACATTATCAAATTGGCATTTGTGCAATTCTACCATATGATTATATTTTCTCTTTCCACTAATTACTGGTCAATTATGTACTCCCATACTCCAGATTTATTGTTAGGCCCTGAATGCATATTAATCAACCTATTCTATGCAACAGATATAATTTAGGGAAAGAACAGTAATTTTAATTAATAAATCATGGCACTCTGTGACCTGGAATGTCATTTTGTTTTATTTCTGTGACTTCGAATATTACACAGTTTTTCAGACCTTTTTGGAATAAATTGTCTTTAGGCAAAGAAGGGCCTGGAATTAGGTGAAGTGATGACTGGCTCAAATCAGTGGAAAGAAAGTTTAAATGAGAAATACCTAATCTAATAGATTTTTTCACTTTTTCTGTAATTATTATTTTTGCTGCCTATTTCCCAAATGAATTAAAATGGCTGATGTCTGGATAGAAAGCTAACTCATTAACTTTAATTTCAAATCAAATGACTTGTTATGTGTATTAACCTGACAATCATCATTTATTAAAAGTTATTTGAAGCAGGCAACTTTTACTGTTTATCAATTTGTATTTCACAAAAATTGTAAATTTTAGAAATATTCAATACAAATGCAAAGAGAATGTAGGTAACTATTACTACCGATGTACTGCATAGAATAAGAATCCATTGCAACCCTAATGGGAAAACTAAAAATAGCATACTCAAGAAGGCATAGACATTAATTGATATAACCATTTATCCCTTTATTAACAATGTATATTTAATATTAATAAAATTAATTAGTACATAATAAATAATGTAATAAATATTAATATCTAATATCTACTGAGCACTTTTTAATATTATGGGTGCTTTTCTAAATGTCTTACAGGTATCAGCATATTTAATCTTCTTGAATACATTATGTAGTAGTTATTTTAATATTATATATAGTTAAGGTATTTATATAAAAGTTAGAAAACAACATGGCTAGAGACATTAAATAACTTGCCAAACTCTTATAATTAATTGGCAGCAAACTCAATTCTCAGAAGTATATCTGATTTAAAAAAATCTATGTAACAGATATTACTTAATAGAGTATCAGTAATTTCCATTTATACATTTTGGAAACATATTAGAATGAAGGACGTTATCTATGTAAAGACTGTAAACTGAAATTCAGATTCAAGATTGCTGAATAGAGACAGCTTCAGTGCACAACCCAGAAAGAGAGATGCAGAAAGGAGAGATCTCCTAGCTCCATCGAGGTAACTGGTTCATTTCAATGGGTCTGGTTGGATGGTGAGCAAAGCCCAGGCAGGGCAGACCAAGGTGAGGAGGGATGCTGCTTCACCCAGAAAGCACATCTGACCAGAGAATCAGGAGTTTCCCCCTGCACCCTGGTCCAGATATGGCGCTTTCCCCAAAGCCTCCACAATCCAAAGAAAAGGGGATCTTCGCAGGTCAGGCACCGGGAATTACAAGCACAGAGTGTGCAGAGCTGAATAATAATCCAGGCCAGTGCCATTGGCACAGATGTCAGCAAACACATAAGCCCATTAGCCAGCCAGGAGAGCCTGTGGACCGAGCTACCACTCCCTTGCCCCGCCTGGAAAGAGAGGGAGCTGAAAGTAGGGAGACAGATGGTGCAGGAGGGTGGGTCCCTCCTCCACAGACCTCAGTGGGCTGAAGCACTAATGCTTGGAGATTTCACAGCCACTGCCTCAGTCCCAGCTGAACCCTGAACGATCCAGCTCCATGGAGGAAACAGCACCACCATTAAAGACGTGGGCCTAGTCTTCATGTATAAACAAAAACACAGGAAGCCTATGTAACAACCAGACAGAGGCCGTGACAACCCAGCAGTCCTCCAAGTCAGAAAAGGAGGGGCACCCGCCATTAAAGAGGTAGGCATAACCTCCCAGTGTAAACAAAAAAATGACACAGAAAGCATACATGGCAACCAGACAGAGTCCCCGGAAACCCAGCAATGCCTGGACAGGCAGACAAGCAACCTCATCAAGCAGCTCCCTGAGATCAAAGCTAGATAAATCCATAAGGATGGGAAGAAACCAGCACAAAAAGGATAAAACCAGCAAAGACCAGAATGCCTCTTCTCCTTCAAGGGATCACAGCTCCTTACAAACAAGGGAACAAAATATGACAGAGAAAGAGTTTGATGATTTGACAGAAAGAGACTTCAGAAGGTGGCTAATAACAAACATCTCTGAGCTAAAGGAACATGTTCTAACTCAATGCAAAGAAACTAAAAACCTTGAAAAAAGGTTAGATGAAATGCTAACTAGGATAACCAATTTAGAGAACATAAATGACTTGCAGGAGCTGAAAAAAACAGCACGAGGACTATGTGAAGCAAACACAAGTTTCAATAGTTGAATTGACCAAGCAGAAGAAAGTATATCAGACATTGAAGATCAACTCAATGAAATAAAATGAGAAGGCAACACTTGAGAAAAAAGAGTGAAAAGAAATGAACAAAGCATCCAAGAAATATGGGATTATGTGAAAAGACCTAACCTACCCTTGCTCAGTGTACCTGAATGTGACGGAGAGAATGAATCCAAGCTGGAAAACGCTTTCAGGATATTATCCAGCAGAACTTCCCCAACCTAGCAAGGCAGGCCAACATTCAAGTCCAGGAAATACAGAGAATACCACAAAGATATTCCTCAAGAAGAGCAACCCCAAGGCACATAATCATCAGATTCCCCAGGGTTGAAGTGAAGGAAAAAATGCTAAGGGCAGCCAGAGAGAAAGGTAGGGTATGAAGGGAAGCCCATCAGACTCACAGGGGATCTCTTGGCAGAAACCCTACAAGCCAGAAGAGAGAGGGGGCCAATATTCAACACCCCTAAAGAAAAGAACTTTCAATCTAGAATCTCATATTCAGCCAAACTAAGCTTCGTAAGTGAAGGAGAAATAAAATCCTTTATGGACAAGCAATTACTGAGAGATTTCATCACCACCGGATTGGCCTTACAAGAGCTCCTGAAAGAAACATGGAGGAACAATAAGTACCAGCCACTGCAAAAACCTACCAAATGGCAAAGACCAATAATGCAATGAAGAAACTGAGTCAATTACAGCCAAATAAATAAATAAAATAAAACCAGCCAGTAATAAAATGGCAGGATCAAATTCACACATAACAATATTAACATTGAATGTAAACAGCCTAAATGCCTCAATCAAAAGACACAGACTGGCAAACTGGATAAACAGTCAAGACCCATCACTGTGCTGTATTCAGGAAACCTATCTCTTGTGCAAAGACGCACATAGACTCAAAATAAAGGAATGGAAGAAGATTTACCAAGCAAATGGAGAACAAAAGGAAGCAGGGGTTGCAATCCTAGTCTCTGAGAAAATGGACTTCAAACCAACAAAGATAAAAAAAGACAAAAAAGAGCATTACATAATGGCAAAAGGATCAATCTAACAAGAAGATCTAACTATCCTAAAAATATATGCATACAACACAGGAGCACCGAGATACATAAAGCAAAATCTTAATGTGCTAAAAGGATATTTAGATTCCTACACAATAATAGTGGGAGACTTCAACATTCCACTGTCAATATTGGACAGATTAATGAGACAGAAAATTGACAAGGACATCCAGGACTTGAACGCAGATCTGGAGCAAGCAGATCTAATAGACATCTACAGAATGCTCCACCCCAAATCCACAGACTATACATTTTTCTCAGTACCACATCACACTTATTCTAAAATTGACCATGTGATTGGAAATAAATCACTCCTCAGCAAATGCAAAAGAATGAAAATCATAACAAGCAGTCTATCAGACAACAGCTCAATCAAATTAGTATACAGGATTAAGAAACTCGCTCAAAACCACAGAGCTACATGGAAACTGAACAACTTGCTTCTGAGTATCGACTGGATAAACCATGACATGAAGGCAGAAAAAAAGATGTTCTTTGAAACAACGAGAATGAAGACACAATGTATCAGAATCTCTGGGACACATATAAAGCAGTGTCTAGAGGGAAATTTATAGCAATAAATGCCCATATGAGAAATGAGGAGAGATCTAAAATTGACATTCTATCATCAAAATTGAAAGAGCTAGAGGAGCAAGATTAAAAAAACTTAACAGCTAGAAGAAGACAAGAAATAACTAAGATAAGAGCAGAAGTGAAGGAGATAGAGACACAAAAACCCTTCAAAAAGAAATCAATAAATCCAAGAGCTAGTTTTTTTTAAAAGATCAACAAAATAGACAGACTAGTAGCCAGACTAATATAAAAGAAATGAGAGAAGAATCAAAAAGGTGCAATAAAAAACGATGAAGCGGTTATCACCACCAATTCCACAGAAATAAAAACTACCATCAGAGATTACTACACAATAACTCTATGCACACAGATCAGTAAATCTGGAAGAAATGGATAAATTCCTGGACACCTGCACTGTCCCAAGATTAAATCAGAAAGAAGTTGAAACCCTGAATAGAACAATAACAAGGGCTGAAGTTGAGGGAGCAATTATTAGCCTACCAACCAAAAAAAGTCCAGGTCCAGATGGGTTCACAGCCGATTTCTAGCAGACATACAAAGAGGAGCTGGTAAAATTCCTTCTAAAACTATTCCAAACAATACAAAAAGATGGAATCCTCCCCAACTCATTTTATGAGACCAACATCATACTGATACCAAAACCTGGCAGAGACTCCACTAAAAAAGAAAACTACAGGCCAATATCCATGAATAACATTGACTCAATAATCTTCAATAAAAACCTGGCAAAACGAATGCAGCAGCACATCAAAAAGTTTATCTATAATGATCATGTAGGCTTCATCCCGGGGATGCAAGGCTGGTTCAACATACACAAGTCTATAAATGTAATTCACTACATAAACAGAACCAAAGACAAAAACCACATGATTATCTCAATAGATGCAGAGAAGGCCCTTAACAAAATTCATCAGCCCTTTATGCTAAAAACTCCCAATAAACGAGGTATCCATGGAACGTATCTCAAAATAATAAAAGCTATTTATGACAAATCTACAGCCAATATAATACTGAATGGGCAAAAACTGGAAGCATTGCCTTTGATATCTGGCACTAAACAAGGATGCCCTCTCTCACCACTCCCATTCAATATTATAATGGAAGTTCCAGACAGAGCAACTAGGCAAGAAAAAAATAAATAAATAAAGGGTATTGAGTTAGGAAGTCAAATTGTCTCTATCTGCAAATGACATGATTGTATATTTAGAAGACCCCATTGTCTCAGCCCAAAATCTCTTGAAACTGATAGAAAACTTCAGCAAAGTTTCAGGATACAAAATCAATGTACAGAAATCACAAGCATTCCTATACACCAATAACAGACAAATAGAGAAGCAAATCAAGTGGGACCTCGCATTCACAATTGCTACAAAGAGAATAAAATATCTAGGAATACAACTAACAAAGCATGTAAAGGACCTCTTCAAGGAGAACCACAAATCACTGCTCAACAAAATAAGAGAAGACACACACAGATGGAAAAACATTCCACACTCATGGTTAGGAAGAATCAATATCATGAAAACGGCCATACTGCCTAAAGTAATATATAGATTCAATGCTATCCCCATCAAGCTACCAATAACCTTCTTCACAGAACTGGAGAAAACCACTTTAAACTTCATATGGAACCAAAAGAGAGCCCACATAGTCAAGGCAATCCTAAGCAAAAAGAACAAAGCTGGAGGCATCATGCTGCCCAACTTCAAACTATACTACAAGGCTACAGTAATCAAAACAGTATGATACTGGTACCAAAACAGAGACATAGATCAATGGAACAGAACAGAGTCCTCGGAAGCAACACCACACATATATAACTGTCTGATATTTGCAAATATGACAAAAACAAGCAATGGGGAAAGGATTCCCTGTTTCACAAATAGTGTTGGGAAAACTGGCTAGCAATGTGCAGAAAGCAGACACTGAATCCTTCCTTACACCTTACACTAAAATTAACTCCAGAGGGATTAAATATTTAAACATAAGACCTAACATCATAGAAACCCTAGAAGAAAACCTCTGCAAAACCATCCTGGACATGGGCATAGGTAAGGACTTTATGACTAAAACACCAAAAGCAATGGCAATAAAAGTCAAAATAGACAAACAGGATCTAATTAAGCTTCAGAGCTTCAGTACAGCAAAAGAAACAGTCAATAGAGTGACCCGGCAACCAACAGAATGGGAAAAAATTTTTGCAATCTACCCATCTGACAAAGGGCTAATATCCAGAATCTACAAAGAACTAAAACAGATTTACAAGAAAAAAAATTCAAAAGTGGTCAAAGGATATCAATAGATACTTCTCAATAGAAACCATATTTGAGGGCAACAAACATGAAAAAATGCTAATCATCACTGGTCATTAGACAAATGCAAATTGAAACCACATCAAGATATCATCTTTTGCCAGTTAGAATGGCAATCATTAAAAAATCTGGAGACAGATGCTAGAGAGAATGTGGAGAAACAGGAACACTTTTACACTGTTGGTGGGAGTGTAAATTAGTTCAACCATTGTGGAAGACAATGTGGCAATTCCTCAACGACCTAGAAATAGAAATAGAAATATCATTTGACCCAGCAATCCCATTAGTGGGTATATACCCAAAGGATTATAAATCATTCTACTATAAAGACACATGCACATGTATGTTCATTGCAGCACTGTTTACAATAACAAAGACCTGGAACCAACCCAAATGCCCATCAGTGATAGACTGGACAAAGAAAATATGGCACATGCACACAATAGAATACTACGCAGCCATAGAAAATGATGAGTTCGTGTCCTTTGTAGGGACTTGGATGAATCCAGAAACTATCATTCTCAGCAAATTGACACAAGAATAGAAAATCAAACAGCACATGTTCTCACTCATAGGGGTGGGTGTTGAACAATAAGAACATATGGACACAGGGAGGGGAGCATCACACACTTGGAGTCAGTTGGGGAGGTAGAGGAGGTACAGTAGGGGGTGGAGAGAGTGGGGAGAGATAACATGGGGAGAAATGCCAAATATAGATGGGTGAATGGAGGCAGCAAACCACCTTGCCATGTATGTACCTATGCAACAACCTTGCATGATTTGCACATGTACCCCAGAACATAAAGTACAATTAAAAAAAAAAAAGGATACCTATAGTGGGGGGGAAAAAAAAAAGCCTGTCAACTGCCATACTCAAAACTCAGGACTCATTTTTTTTAACATCTATCTACTATTTCACACTTCATACATATTCTAATTTACATATTTTGATAAAACATCTATAAGTAATTATCTGATTGAATATCAGAATTGTGGGATCCTATGAATGTGTACTCCAATCCAGATATTAGTAGTAGTGTAAATAGGCTATTGCTTAAATATTTATTAAAATTACAAATCACATGCGATAATTTCAGAAGTATGTGCTTTAATTTTCATGAGTGAATAGTCAAACCTTCACCATGAACAGCTAATATATGTACAAAACATATTTGTTAAATAAATGAATGAATGATTTACCATTGTGAAAAATGTGGAACAGTATACCTTTTACTGTTACTATGTTTCACTCATACTCTACTGTGTTCACCTAATATATTCATTTTGTTCATTTTTTCAATCACAGGCATAACAGTTCAACACAAAACACATTTATTGGCTTAGAGATCTTGAACCAGTGATCTAGTACTGCATGGCTGACTGGATTATGGTAGTAAAATCCATTTTAATCACAATCCCAGGAACTATGCGGGGCATGTAGTATTTTGAGGAGCCATTTTATAAGTCAGTCTACCTACTGCATCTGGGAAAGCATTGTGTCAATGTTATTTTCTTTTATTTCTATCTCTCCAATGATTTCTGCTTCCTTTGTGAATATTCTTTTTAAACCTTGAGTTCTAGAACATCTCCTCCACTCCATTAGCCTCCCTGACCTAGATTTATTCCTTCTCCAGAGAAATGTAAAAGCAGGCATGTATATTTTTAATTGGCAGCATCTTTATGAAATTTTTTTCCCATCATAAACATGTTAATCTATTAAAAATAGGTTTATGTGACTAACATGGGAATCCACTTAAAAACAATCTACTTTGTTCTCCACTTCTTTGTCCAAATAATGAGAGAGATGTTATGATATATATGATTTATCATCAGTAAGAGTTTTTTCTTTGGAGAATATCTAAGCATAGAATAATTTGGTTTCCTCTTAAAAGGAGCTGTACTCTTATTTTGGTAGTCTGTTCCACTCCGGCTTCTTATTACACTAGAGTTTTTGGTAATTTACACAAATTACTTAACAGTAATCTTTAACAATATTTATTTTTGTAATACTATTATGATATCTTGATAATCTTATAAAAATGTTTTTAATAGCTACTTGGGATTTTTAAATTTTGAATATTTTGAATTTTGTCTGTTTTCATAAGTATATACACTGAGGTTTACCATATAATTCTTTCAATATGTCTCCCTAATAATCTTAATAATATTTTTATAATACTTCTTCCTAGTGCAATTCTTAAGATAAAATTTATTTAGTAATATTTTCATTTTGCCTTTCTTCTAATTCTGCATTCATTTTAATCACAGCCCTATTCTTTCTCCCCCTTCTTCTTATTGCCCTTTCTTCTGTTTTTCCTCCTCTCCTTCTCCCTCTTCTACCTATTCTTTTTACAGTAGTAAATAAAAATGATAAATCAATTGGCACATCCATCTAAAATTCCCTTGGTCTTTTAGCACTTTGTTTCCTACATTCAGAATTAAGAACTGACTTTACTGGAAGGATAAGATTTAGAATTGTTACAACACTCCATTTTTATTTGAGTGCTGGGACTAGACAAATCCTACAAAAATATAATTATAATTTTTGAAAACGATTGTGCATGTATCATATTATTTTTATTTTCTTATTATTTTTCTTATTTTTAAAGAATTTCTTCCTACATATGCAGCACAGAATTCAATAAAGGTAAAGGTTATTTCTCAGGTGAAAACTATTTCCTGAAAAAAATAGTTTTTTTCTTTTTCCTAGATGGAGCCACTGGAGCCACTTATACACAGATATTAATAGAAATATTTGTTAAATAATACGAGTTTTTGTTTAAAAATTTTCTTTCCATTACTTTTCTCAGTTTACTAGTATTCACACCTAAAACACTTTCAATTGAATAGTTTTGGTGTGGAAAATAAGTTTTTGAATTTTATTACAGGTAGTTATAGTACAAGCAATAAACTATTTCTCCAGACCATCTTAATCACTTTCAGGTACTGTTGCATTAACTGTATTATGTTGAAGGGAAATTAATTCTACAATGTGCCATTTTCTACATATGGAATAATAAACATTTTAGCACAACGAGAACAATAAATTCCATTATAAGTACACAGCATTTATGTACTGAATTTAAGTGCTACTAGAAGAAAATTGAATTTTCCCTTGGGAAAATTTTGGGAAAAATTTTTTTCCCAAAAAAAAAAAATTATTTTGAAAATTAAATTTTCAAAATAAAAATTTTGAAAATGTTTATTTAAAACTAAATAGAACAACTTTCTTTTTCAACAGTTGTAATCTGTAAACTCTACCTCATCACCATTAAATGAAAGAGAAATTTGTGAATACAAAAAAAATTAATGGGCTTTTTGGTAGAAATGATAAGCATTAAACAATGGAAATATTAGTGGTTTTTGTCTGTCGTGAAAAGACATTGACCTTTCTCTGTTTGGCAGCACTTCACTTAGGTACCTAAAAGAAATGTACAAAAATTTATTTTTTTCTTTTGCTGTGTATAATTTTCTTAATAGACAAATAATGCTGAGTAAACACCAAGTGGAAAAGTAATCCTGCATGATCTGCATGTGTATCCCAGAACCTAAATTACTATATATATATATTCTCTTCAAAAAAAAAGAATTATCCAAATATGCCTGAATGTTATATTTATACAAAAATTACAAAGTCCATTTTCTCCTTTCACTGACTCTAAGGGACAATAACAAATATTTAGTGCAATATATCAGTGTATATACACGAGATATGTAAATGGGATTCAGATTTTGCCAAAGAAAATTAGATTATGTGAAAATGCAAAGGGCATACGTAGTGGTTTCTGTTTTCTTGTCCAGATACCATGTTCACAAAGGTCCACAGTTGGAAGCAGAAATTCATCTCAGCTTCTAGTTCACAGTGGTATGGTATCAATTCAAGTTAATTTTGTTTATTTTACTTACATATAGTTATACTCAAAGACATTTCTGTAAATCGTACAGAATAAGGTAAAATATTAAATGGCTTCAATTTATTTAATCTCAAATTGCTAGATCCCCATAATGAAATTTATCAAAAGAGAAGGTATTTAAACAGTCTTTCAGATGTATTTATATACATTTTGCCATAATAAATGATAACACAGGCTCAATTTCTAGCAAATAAAAGAATAAAGTGCTGGTAATTGGGATTTGGATCATAGTCATTTTCTGCCAATAAACGTTATCTCAGCCTCTCCAGACTGATTATGGGAAGTTGAAAGAGAGAAACTGAAAAATAAAAACTTGGTAAGCAAAGCAGTTATGTGGCATATGTTCCAAAGAATCCTCATACAAAGAAGTTTCAGCAAAGGTGATGCATATCGACAAGGAAGCAAAGAGCATCTCAGAAAGATGCAGCTTGACAGATGGAGAAAATTTAAGCATGAGTAACTCAGTGATTGTCCTGGTTTATTTTGATCACATTTCTTTAATTTTAAATCAAATAATTGAATAATTTCCTCCTTATAATCGTGCCAATGTATCTACTCACAATTAAAGTGAAATATGATGAATATAAAATGTCACATTTTTCTCCATGTTTTGCATACCCAATGTTAATATGTTAATATATAACGTTATTTTTATTTACCAAATTTATGTCAAATAAATTACCCTTTTAATGCCTTAGTATCCTTATGTATCAAATGAAAATATTAGTATTTACTTCCATAGTAAAGCACTTAATACATTGTCACAATTATTATTTTAATCTACAATTATTAAATAATAATGAAATATTATTACAAAATAAGGAATCTATAATAATAATTTTGAATAGTGAAGAATTGGACAGCATACTTAAATTCTCAATGAATAAAATTCAAGGCATATAATGGTACCATGGGACCTATGATTCAAGAAATATTAATTAGATTTGGTTTTGCAATTTTTACTAAAATCTCTTCTGCATTTTCTAATGTTGTCAAAACATAAAACAAGAGAAAACACAGTTTTAGGAGAAGCTCTTACAATCACTATTTTAGATTAATCACAGTGAGGGCCTTCAGAATTTTGACCATAACTTTCTGTTTCCTGCAGCTATCATGTTTTTGAATAAAAGCTTCTGCATTGCTCTAGGTTCCTAGTAAAAACTAAATTATTTTTCATGGATACAAAGTAATAAGGAGTGGGTAAATTTGCCTCTCAGTATTTAATTTAGGTATTAACAAAGAGGAGTGTGAGCCAGGAATGGTGGCTCATGCCTGTAATCCCAGCACTTTGGGAGGCAGAGGTGTGTAGATTAACTGAGTCCAGGAGTTTGAGACCAGCCTGGGCAATATAGTAAAATCTCATCTCTATGAAAAATACAAAAATGAGGCTGGTTTGGTGGTGTGCACCTGTAGTCACTTGGGAGGCTGAAATGGAATGATCATTTGCACCCAGGAGGTCAAGGCTGCAGTGAGCCATGATCACACCACTGCACTCCAGCCTGGGTGAAAGAGAAAGACCCTGTCTCTAATTAATCTTAATTAATTATGGTGTGACTCAGCTAGAAAAGAAATTGACATCACCCAATGATAGATAAATAGACATATTCTGTTTTGAGGGGAGGGTTAGCATGTGATGGGAGGTATGAGGGATAGTTGTTATCATGTTAGGACAAAGAATTAGTTTGTTATTTTCTTATTTCAAAGTTAAATGTGTCTAAAAGAAATGCCTATTCATACCAAATAAAGTTAGAATGCTGTGTATGAATTTAAAAAAAAGAACAGTTAAAAGAGGTAGTTATGAATATCAAGTTGCCAAGGTTTCGACTGTGCTGTATCACTTTGGTTATGTGATGTAGCAGGGAAAATGGCTTCAGCCAGGCTAAATGTAATGTGGCAAGAAAAGTGGCTTCTCAGGCTAACAGGCTACATAATAAGGGCAAACGGTTAGTTAGGCTAGCACCAGGTACAGACATCAGCCATCGTTTAAATGGAATTCAAAAACAAGCCACTCAGGGTCGCACTAACCCTGAGAATTTCACTGTCTCTAACCGCTGACCTTGGCTTCTGTACAAACTGCTTGCTTGCTTGCAAAATCTGCTTGCAAAGATCCCCAGTCCCCCCGAAAATCCCCCAGCCCCCGGAAGAAGTGTTTTTTTAGTATAAAAGCCGAGCTTTCCCTCAACTCAGGGCCACGGGTTGGAGAGAAGTGAGTCCTCCGTGGTCGCCGGCAATAAAGACCTTGCAATTTGTCATACTTTTGTCTTGGTGCTGGTCTTCTTATCTCGCTAAAAATACAACAGTTAAACTGAGGAATACATTTCACAGAATCCCTTTCTTGTATTTTTCTAAATTGCATTAGTTATAAAAGCTTATGCAAGATTTCAAGGTGATATATAAGTCAGTCAAATAAGGTGCCAGACACAACGATACCTGCTTGGGTCCCAGCTTGTCATCTTCTACACATGTCCAGCTTTGCTAAATAACTGAAACTGCAGATTCATTGTTACAGTTGGTAGTTAGTTAAACACAGGCAGTGCAGGAGAGGCTCCCCTACCACCGGGAGAGTTAAGCAGGGCAAGAGAGCTCCACCCCCTACCCCAACCACCATCAGGAATGTCAAGCCTTATGCCCTTCAGTTGAATTCTTTCTTCTGAGAAGGCAAGAACTGAGGTTGCTGCTGACATTTATGGATTTACCACTGTTAACATACATTGGTGTCATTGACTCAGTTACCTTCCCTACTTGTAAGATACCTCTATGTCTTGACTTCTACAGCTGGAGACATTCAATTGCCATATATGTTTCCTTCTCTCCTTTCACTCTCCTGCTTACTAACCAGCTCCCAGAATGATTCTTCTCAGCCACAGTGTCTCTGCTTCTCCCTGGCTGATCTCTCAGCTTGCCCTGACACACTGTCAGGGTGTCAAAGATTCTGAGATCTTCACAGAGTAGACCAGAGACACTCATGGCTCTCCTGGGCTGAAAGCTCGTGAGACTGGTAGTGCTAAAACCTGAGGTCATGCAACATCTAGGGTTTTCTCTGCTTTTCCAACTAAAATTGACTCTTTTCCAAAAACCTGCATCACCTATTTTCCTGTTTACTCCGTGTGTATTGTGAAATGGCCTTTTGCACTTGCTGGATCCTTTGCCTTCAGGGCAAGTCTGCCTTCAGTATACACCCCCTGTTTTCCACATGCCCACAGCTCTTGCTGTATTTTCTCAGCAGCAAAGAAATGGAGTCTTGCAGATGTCTGATTGCCTATTGCTGAGACAGATACTAACTGGAACCCCACTCAGCCAGCTCTTTATAACTAACCACACATTTTTCATCCCTGTTATGATACAGGGCCACGTTTTCCCTTGGCTTTTGAAGCAGTTTATCTGCCGTATAGGGCCTAATTCTGCTGCCCTTTAAGGACCCCCCCTACTGTTTATTATTGAGTTAGCACATCTTTGGAGGGAGGGAAAATTTTTCCTTTGCCATGTGTGAGTTCTTACTTCAAGCCCCGAGTTCTCCAGAGGTTCCTCCTTTATGTCAAAAAGGCAAATAAACATTGTCCTCCTAAGCCCAAGGGCTGCTGTTTTCATTAGTATATGAAAGCTTCTCACGACTATTTCTCTTGCTTCTTTCACTTCCTCCTGCAGCCTCCACTTCTCTAATCACTTCCAATCTCAATATGCATCAAGATCTTCAAGGTTATATTTAAAAGGAGGAAAGTCCAGCCACTTTGCAGCAGTTAGCTGAAAAACAGGTTTCCTGCCTACTTAAAGAACATGGGAAGTGGGAATCTGAGAAAAGAGATAATTATTTTCTTGTTAGAATACTCTGGGTGAAAGTCTCTACAAGGTTATGGAGACACAGATATAGGCCAACCCAAGGATGCAGGTGCAAGAGACTTATGAAACCCAATGATGAAGGTTGTTCCCAAACTAACAGATTACCATTAGAACAGAGATAAAGGCAAAGTTACGGGTTGCAGGAAGACCACTTCAATCCAGAACCCCAAGGATAAACAGGGGCCTCCTGTACACTCTAGTATATCCTCTGTTCTCCAGTAGGTAATTGTGATGAGATGGGACCAAGGGTAAAGGCACAAGGTGAGACCAGTTTATACCAGAACCCTAAGGATTCATGGTGGAACATCATATTCAAGATAATAGGAAAGTAAGAGGGAATCCTTCTTTTCATTTTTTCCCCTCTGATCTGTCTTCACAGATGGATGGTCATGTCTCCACACCAGCGGACATGCTCCTCAGATGCAATTCCCAAAACTGGGTAAAGTTTGATTGCCCCAAACCTTAAAACAACAACAAAACAAAACAACAACAACAACAAAAACACTAGTTTTTGTTTTGTTTTGTTTTGTTTTGCAATACTGTTTGTCCTAAAAATAAATTGGGAGAAAATTACAAAAGTCAGTCTTAAAATCCAGTGCCTTTATGTAGGAAATCCTCAAATTAGTCTCCTCAGTTTTTGCAACTGAGATCAGAACAAGAAGGACAAGGTTAAGGAAAAAGAGAAATGTAGGAGCCTGAGGCAGGTTTAAGTACTGCCTGCTCTGCAAGCTCTCAAGCCTTCTCCAGATTGCCCTAAGGACATTCTTCCAGGTAACTGCCATTGGTGTGGGAAGTCAGACTACTGGAAGGTAAACTGCCCCAAATGTACAAATGAGAGGTAGCTCGCAAAGCTTATCCCGTCTGCTACAAGCTCAGCCATTGTAAATGAGACCCTCCCTGAGGG
Source organism: Cheracebus regulus (assembly GCA_963574635.1). NCBI lineage: Eukaryota > Metazoa > Chordata > Mammalia > Primates > Pitheciidae > Cheracebus > Cheracebus regulus. The sequence continues at coordinate 27,506 of CAUYQU010087145.1, forward strand.
CGGAGAAATCAGTGGGATGGAATTCCCACCCCTGAACACTTTGAGCTGAAGGGGCTCTCTGCTCTGGCTGGCTTTTAAATTATACATTATCACCAACAGGACAAAGCTAAGGGCAACTCTGGAGGTTGCAAATAAAATTATAAATTTCTCTTTGGGGTTCAAGAATTGCCTTCTCTGTGCTAATCTCCTCTGAGCAACTCTGCTTTAAATTCTGTCAGGTAATATGAGCAAATGGCATCCCCTCCCTCCTAAAGAAAAGACTCACATATCTTTGGGCACAAATATTCTTTCCAAGAAGGGTGTCTGCTTAGTATTTACCCAATCTCTAAATTCATCATTCCCTTTAATAGCCTTTTTATCCTGATAAATCTACCTAAATCTTTAACCAATAACTTTAAGTTCAACCTGGACAGTCCTAAATCTTAGGTTTAGAAATAGCCCACACTTATTCAAACAAGCCCTAGCAAGAATTTAACTGAGCAATGTCTTAAGGGCAGGATAACTTCTACTGTACATATATATGTACATCCTAACTTCCTAACAGGAGGAAAATGACTTGTCTAATTCAAAGGTTATAGAAGAAAAGAAGTATTTTTGGTAATAAAGTTTATAAAGAAAAAAAAATTATATGACAAAGGATCTTATATGGTAAATTATTGTCCTAAAGTAAAATGACTGGTTGTTTAAAAAGAGGGATGTTTACATACAAGGTGTGTAAATTAGGACGTTTTAGTAAAAGATAAAAATGTTGATTATTTTTTTTCTAGTTTAAAGGGCCAAAGTGTTTTTTAAATGAGTTAGGATAAAGCTAAAGGTTGAAGCAAGTTGGGGAAGGCTTGTGAAAAATTAATCTTGTAAACAAAATTGTGTGTGTGATCATATTAGCTAAAGTCTTTTTAGTTTTTTCTGAAAAGTGAACATTGGAATAAAAGCACAACAGAGTTTTCTTAAAGCATTAATCTGCTATTTATAAATGTGTTATTGGTACATATTCCAAAATTATGTGAAACTCTTATAATTATGATACAACTTAGTATACTTTATCAATAATAATTATATTTATGTTAAATTATTGTGTGCCACAAAGATAAGAAACTTCCATGGCAAATGTGCTTTTGTGGCTGCCCTGAGAAGTTTTGTTATTCACAGACAATTGACATCTTTTTAAAATCCTCTTTAGAAGGTGGTTTTGTAATTCAAGTATAGAACTCTAACAGATCCTCTTAAATGCAGGTTTCTGATAACTTCAGAGATTGTGACATTAGAACAGAGGAAAAACTTTCAGAACTCTCATGGAAACCTAAATTTTCATGAATATCAAGCAGAACAGGGGTTAAATGCATGAACTGAACTGATAAAACACTGAATTAGTCCTTCCAGTTATAGCTTTAAACAACTGAGTAAAGTATACTCCTGTAAACAAAATTTGGAGCATATTTATTTCTCTCTGCCTGATTTCTCCAGAATTTGGAAACTATTTGTGAGTATTCTTAACTTTTGTCAATGTATTTGCATAAGTGCAATAAAAATCTGTTTTCTTTTGCAATAGATTATAGTTGGAGAAACTGATTATTTTACCTAAGCTTTGAATAAATGGCTTGCTTTTCTTTAAGGAATCAAATTTTATTTATAGAGCCAATAAAAACCCCTTGGGAAAACTAGACTCATACTTTGTATACACAATGTACAGGATTCTTGTCTTGCAATAAAGAATGTCACTTTCTGACAGACCCAAGAGCCCCAAGTTATCTTGTGACTTCAAGAGGAGAGGATTTACCCAAATCATAAATGTATTTGATGGCAGCAACTCATGGCTGGGCCCAAGGCCTTGTCATATCTGAGATTCCTTATAGAACAAGATTCCATCAAATAATTATTCTTGCTGTGCTTTATGCAAATAATCAAGCCAAGTATAATAAGCCTAAAGTTATTTTGCAAACAAATCATTCCTATTATAATTTGTTTTTAATGAAAATGAAAACTAGGGAGAAAAAAATGTTTCAGCAATATAGTAGTCCTATTATTAGACTAGTCTCATCAGTTGTTTTTAAGTTTTTATCTGCAATTTGAAGTAACTCTGCTTATTCCTGTGAACAAACCAGTGATTGCTGGCTGCAGCTCAGAAGAAATATGAGGATGGGTAACATAAAAATCTGGGTTAATATTCTAATTCTCAGCATATATTGGAATTAGCTAGCAACCTCATGCACCTAAATCTTAGCAGACATGATTATAGTCACCAGCTACCTGGGCACATCAGCAGCCATGAAATTTTTTAGAGCTGACCTTACCCTTGATTTTATTTTGACATTTTCCTAAATCTAATAACCTAATTTGTCTCTTCTCACCTTCAGGCCATGAAGCTCCAGATGATTCTCAGTGTGAGGTATACCATCCTTCCAATATTCAAGAGTCACCCTTCTATAGAGAGTACCCCTAGACTGCCAATCAGTGGAACGTGACAAAGGTGAAATCCTGCTCCTGTCCCCCTTCGACCTGGCTGGATATTGCTTTCACCAACTCAGGGAGACAATACGGCCCTGAAGCTAGTAAGAGGCCAAGACCCACAGAACCACCTCCTCCACTCCTGTGTCAGAAGGAAGCAATTACGAAGACTGACCTTTGCTCATTTTCCCCAAATACATGGGGTCTCGGACTCTTGAGTGGAGAGATGGTACAGCCAGTAGTTAGTCAAACATGAGCCAGGCTGGAAAGCCCCCTTCTACCCCCATACCCACATCAGGAGTCAGGCAACCAGCAGGTGATGATCAATTGGTTGTTAAAGTAATAATTGGTTACAGCTGGCAATAGGTTAATATAGCCTCCCAATAGAGAGAAACACCTGAAACTGGTGATCGGAAGCTTCCCAATAAGATAATAATAATTGGTCACAGCTGACACCAGGGCTAGGTAGTCTCCCAATAGATGGAAACACCTGAAACTGGTGAACAGATGCTTCCCAATAAGATCTCTGGAGTTGGGTAAGTGAGCTCAAGCATGTGCACTAAGAGACAAATGGCCGGGTTTAACTGGTGTATGGCCTTTAAGGAACACTCGACTGGTAAGGGAAGAACCCATCAAGTGAGTGTACCTACAACTCCAATAAACACAGTGCACATGCAGCCTCTTCCAAGTGCTGGCAAGCCACCGCACATGCAGACAGCCCCCCTCAAGAGAAGACTCAGGGCAAAAGAGATGCAACCCCCTGTAAGTATGCTAATACATACAAGCCTAAGCTAAAGGTTCAACCACACACTTGATCTTGCAAGTCACCTACTTGGCCCTCTTACAAGTGTACTTTACTTAGCTTTTTAATAAACATTCACTCTTGTTCTGAAACTTGCCTTGGTATCTCACTCTTCCTTATGCCCCTCGAATTATTTCTTCTGTGGAGGCAAGAATTGAGGACACTACAGACTCATACAGATTTGTTGCTGCTCACATTAGCACTAGTCTCAGAACCACCCTGACGTATTTGAATTTGGACCAGAACGGCAGTAACTAAACACAGGTTACACTTTACCATATACCTCTCTACAAACTCCACACGAGTAATCTTCCTTCCTCTTATTTCTCCTTCTCCTTCTTGCTCTTTTCCTTTCTCCTCCTCTTTTTCTTTTCTTTCTTCTCCTCCCCATACTTTTTCTTCTTTTCTCCTCCCTCTGCTCCTCATTGTTCTTCTTCTCCTCCTTCTCTTCCATTTAACATTTTCTTGTGATGTTTATATTTCATAATGTTGAAGTGGAAAGTTTCACCAGCAGTACTCTGGGTAATTTTTTTTTTCAAAGATGAATTTTAAGAATTACAGAAAGAGACACTCTGAAAATATGCAGAACAGACTTACAGATAGGTTGATATCAAAAGAGCTTTTGTATAATAGGTATATATTTTTATATACTGTCAAAAACATTGAGTTTAACCTGCCCCCATGGCTCCATTGTGGAAAATACCTTTTAGTTTGTAATTAGTGGTAGGTGGGTAACAGCTGCCTACTTGGTATATTTTTTAGTTATGGGTAAATACAGATCACCTGTTAATAAGAATCACCTGTCTAAGAGAAAATACACAAAGCAGAATCTGTCTGGGGCCTTCAGTCTGGGAAGCTGTTAGCCCCTCAGCTCTCAGGCTGTTGATCCCCCAGATAGATCCACTCTGTTGTTCTATCTGGGTGTCTGCCTCAACACCTTCAGCTCCATCAGGTTGGGGTTCTCCTGACTGAGCTGGTACTTGGTAATATACCTCTTACAATAGGTATATAATGGGCATTTAAGGACCCTGACACCAATAAGTAGTATAAATTTACAGTGAAAAAGTACAAACTATTTTTCTATTCTCAATTCTGGAGAACCGTTCAAGTGAGAGAGAGGTGGGTCATACAAATTAAGAAAAACATGAAAAACTGATGGGAAATGTGAAGGCGCTCCTAAACTGTTGAATATATAAAGAGACTTACGTTTGGAATGTAGAAATCACGACTGGAAGCAGGAGGTGAAGGCAGGGTTAGAGGAAATATTTTAATTTCTTTTCTCACCTTCCCCAACTTCAGTGCCTTTCCCTTACTGCAATGTTGTGCAGCGAAACTCTAAGCCTGCTATTTTTGGCATGATAATAGCACAAAGTTCTTAGAAGGTGTGGCATTGATAAAGAGATAGGAAATGATTAGTCTCTTTACCCAATAAGATCCACCTCTTCATGGATCCACCTCTTCATGTTTCCACCTGTTCTCCCTCCAGAACTAATGAGTTTTGCAAACTAAGATGACAAGCTCCTTCCAATGCTAATGTTTCTTAAGAAGGATTTAAAAGCAAAACCCTCATCAAAATTGTTTTGGAGACTAGGGACAGCAAAACTGGAGATCATAGAGATACTCAGCTTCAACATTATCTGTTGCTTTTACAATAAATTTACTTGGACCCAAAACTAAGTAAAGGTCTATATTCAGTGAGCATCAAATTTTCAAGCCATAATAATTATACAAACCTCTCCAGCAAATTAATACATAACTAAGGTGGATGAGATAGACAAATAATTAAAAATAAACATGACACATATGAAGAATATAGCTCCTGACAAAAAACGTGTGTGATCTTTAAGGCCCTGCCACAGGCAATTACAAAGGGAACGTGAGGAAAGCTGTCCTTCTCACACAAGGCGTGGCAAACACCCAGTCCACTGTAGTCTCTGAAGGGAGATGCAGTCAATAATTCAGGCCCCTTTGCCAGAGTCTATGCGTATTTGCATTCCCAGCCCAGGCATTCTTCCACAGAGACTTTCCTGGTCATCTCTACCTAGTTTTTATCGTGTGTGTGTGTGTGTAGACACTTTGATTCCAATTTTTCATCTTTATCCCACTCATTAAATTTTGAATATCTGGCATTCTTATTGTTTATTCAATAAGATAATAAGTAAAACTAAGAAAATTGCAAAGAAATTAAGAAAATGATCAACATATATGAATGAATGGGAAAGTTCAGTCAATATATGGAAAATATATAAAAAATTAAAGTGAATGCTTGACATAAGAGCACATGATGTCAGATGAATAATTTTTTCAGTGGGTTAATAAGCACACTGGGCACAGAAAAAAAAATTAGTAACTTTGAATATAGTTCAAGGTTACTAATAGGAAATGTGTTGAAGTTTCTAAGTTGAAATAAATAACTAAAAGTTAATGTGAAAAAAAGCATAATCAATTTGTGATAAATAAAACAAACCAGAAAACTCTTAGCAAACAGGAAACAGAAGTAATCTTGCCAAAATGATAAAATCTCATCTAAAAAAAAACTGATCCAATATTATTTTTCACGTAATAGTGACTAAACAAGTGTTTCTCTATAATTTAGAATATGGCAGTGTCTTCTGCTCTCACTAGTTCTATTCAACTATGTATGTCTTAGCCAGTACAAGAAGACAGTAACAAGAAATAAAGAACATATAGTTTTGAAAGGGAGAAATAAGTATATTTACAGACCGTGTGATATGTATAAAGAAAATCTTAGGAAATCTACAGAAATAAGCTACTAGAATCAATAGATGACTTAGGTAAGGTTGTAACATAGGAAGTCAAAATAGTCAAATGAATTAGCAAATAATTAGAAACTGAAATTGAACAACGCTTACAAAATAATTAAAATTTAAAAAATACTTAAGGATAAGCTAGCAAAAGGCACAACAGCTTATTTGCTGAAAACAAAACGTTGTTCAAATAAGCTAAAGAAATCTATATAAATATTTTAAATTGTCAGTTCTTTGATCTATTGTTTCATTACAATTTATGTCAAAATCATATTGCTTCACTCTTATTAGTGGAGCAGTGAAATAGAAAACGAGGTCATCAGCGGAGAATCAAAATAGAATATAAAATTTTGAAGGTTAGAGGAAAGAAAAGTATTGGGTGAGTTACTGAGATAAACAATTGAAAAAACTGGAAATATAGGGCACATTCGAGGTTGGTTATGTTTACCATCACATAAAAAATAAATAAAAAATTAGAAAATATTTCCATATAAACCTGAAATTAAAAATCTAGACAATCTACACATGGTGAAGAGTTCTGGAAAGAGAGAATATAGGTGCATATACTAAAGTATTTGTCTTGTGATGGGGAAAGTATAAATTCTGAGCATTTTAAGTGACCAAAGAATGCAACTAAGCATTATTATTGGTGAAAGCTTAAATTTTATTCTAATTCTGCTTTTTTTTAACAAACCACAGAGAGAAAATAATCTACTCAATCATAAAGCAAACAAGAAAAAGAGTAAATACAATAAAATTTATGAGTTCATTCTGATAGACCCATTATTAAGTTACAAATATTGAACATTGAAATGTATTTAATATACCTAATGTACCAAATGACATTGCTTTGTCTAGCCTACCTTAACCATGCTCAGAACCTTTACATTATCCTACACTTGGGCAAAGGCATCTGGCAACACAGTACACTGTAGAGTATTAATAGCTAACTGGGAGCTACCATCCACTGTCACTGCCAACCGTTGCCAGAGGGTTTAGTACCACTGTCTACTGAATGTATATAGCACCATACTAAAGTCCTAGAGTCATTAAGTCAAACCATCTTATGACAGAAACCATCTGGAAATATGAAAATTTTAAGATGATTGTCTATAAGACAGATCTCAAGTCTAGCTGTATGTGGCCTATAAAAGGTACCTATATCAACAAGATATAAAAAAACCAAATTAGTTGAAAACTATTCATCACATAAAAATAAACCATAAGAATGAGGGAGTAATATTCTTAACATCTATCATAATATAGAGAAAAATACTCAGTGACATTAAATAACATTATACATTGATTAGTGGAATGATAGAACAAAATCATACAAACATTTTAAACATATAAATTCAGTGCAGATTAAATGTCAAAAACTGGCAGAATTTAATGACACGTTGAGCTGGAGACGTTTAAAAATTGATAAGCAGACAAAAATAAGCAAATAATTTTAACAAACTTTATAATTAATAAGTTCAAGCACTTCATATAAATTAGGCCTTACTACCCTAAAACTTCAAAGAATTAATATCACAATAAATAATTTGATACAGTAAATTACAAAAATGATTATCAAAAACACAGCTAAAACAATGCTATTTGTTGGGAAATGAGATGCAATAACTACATTGCAATGGAAACAAAAATTAAGACATGCTTCTAATTGCAATAATTTATGACTAGCATATGTCAAATTGAAAGAAATGTATACATTATATTAAATAACTTCAAATTAAGCATTCAATTCAAAATGTTGAAGAAAATTAAAGCCAAATCTAAAGTAAAAAGCATAAAGGTTAATATAATAGAAAGTAAAATATCTAAATAGCACAAACCAAAAGTGGTTTATTTTACATTAAAATTAGGGCTTCAGTAATGCTGAAGGATAAAAAGATAAAATAATACCAAAGGAAACATGGGAAATAGGGTGAAACACACAAAAACATTTAAAAATTATAAAGGTGTTCGAAGACCACTTGATAATTTTGTTCCTATGAATCTGAATTTTTGTCTAAAAATTTAAAACATTTAATTCCTTTGATTACCAAGTAAATGGTTTTATCTAATTATGAATATCCAAATACCAGAATGCTAAGGTAAGCTTAAAGAAAACCTGCATCATAGTTCTGCAGTGTTAGCCAGTTTCAAATATAATAGATCCTTAATAGTAATGTATGTCAGAATATCTGATATCAACAAGGTGATGTACAATGTGTTTCTGAAATTGTATTTGGCCTGCTTGAAAACAGTTACCCCAACTAACATATTGCATGTTCTTTTTTTTTAAATGTACTTTCTGAATGTTGTTTCTTTCTTTCCTTTTCTTTCTTTTGCTCTCTTTTTTGGCATCCTGTTTTTTATTTTATTTTTTTTTATGGACACAATATATTTCTTGTCTGAGGATTTTGGTTACAGTTCTTGAAATAAAAATGTCTTTCTGCTTAGTCACCATTTCCTCCAAATTGCTCTTCTTCTCTCGTTTTTCCTTTGTTTGGGTCTGTACCTTATAATTGATGCTGTACTTGGTGATCCTTGTATGTCTGCTCGTATTTACCAGCTATTGGAGTGCTAGCAACCTGATTGGAAGCTCTGATTTGACAATGAGTTTCGAGTTGTGATTGAGATGTGTCTTCAGAGAACCCCTTGGCATCAGTAGCTTTAGTTATTTTCTCTTTTGTTTGTCAGAGGCCCCAGAACCTTTTATATTTTCTTGTCTGAAGTGTTTAGTCCTTGCTGCACATGTCTTAGAAACTAGTGAGACAGTGAGCTTGGGATCTCAGTATTCAATGGGTGTCTCTATTTTCAAAACGATGCACCTCCCCTAACCAGGGGCGGATGTCTGGTAGTCGAGAGGCTTTATTTTATGTCCTTCAGTGATAGATCTCTGGTCTTCTTGCTGCAGTTGGGAAGGGGCAGTCACCTCTGTTGTGGGAGGGTGGGACAAGTAGGAATAGGGGAAAATGGGAGGAATAACTACTTCTTAAACTGACCTTTAGCCAGTCATTTAATTTTTTTCCTTTATTTTCTGTTGACACATAATAATTATATCTGTTCTAGTTATTGCAACATTTGCCAAGTCACAAGGGAAGAGAATACACCTATTTCAAGCCTAATCTTTGAATTTTCACAAGGGAATTTGGATTTCTGTTGCAATTCAGAGAGACATGGGTTTAAGTAATTTTCAGTCCTGGGGAACAAGAAGTAAAAGAGGGGCTGGACACTACAAGTGGATGATGTTTTCCTTTGGGCTAAAGACAATGTCTGAGAAATAGCTGACCATTCAGTAGATGTCAGTGTTTGAAAGAGAAGTTCACTGCATGTGTGTGTGTGTGGGGAAAGTGCCAGGTTGCAGTGAACTCAGTTCTAATCCAGAAAGGTGAACTCTACATAAGAGTAGAATACTGAAGTTGCATAAAATCTAGCATACTCATTCGTTCATCTGTAGCTTATCAGAGGCTAGGTCAGTAAATAGTACCAAGCTTAATGCAAGAGTATCTGGGACAAATTCAAATAGATGAGTTGTTAGTGATGGATGACGACTGAGATGAAGGAGGCTCATGAATATTTTAGGCAAAAAGTCCTATACCAAACAAGATAATCAGCCAGAACAAAACAGGAAGTAAAATGACTTAATCCACAACCTATAGTGCACAGAGAAAAGAATCTGAGCAGGGCATTTCAGAATTGGGTTAGGAACCAGCTGAGTGCAAAACTATGTAAGCCCATGGCTGGATCTTTCTATGTGTAACAAGGAAGATAGATGCAGCATGCATCCATTGATTTCTAACTTAAATTCACAAATCCTTTTATATTTATGTGTTCTTTCTCAAAATATTCCTTCATGAAAATATATAAGATCCATCATAAGAATAATAATGACCACAATTTCTTTTTGATGATTAAGTGTTCTGTTATAAAGCATGCATTTAAAAACAAGTATAATCAATTAAACATTTTAAACATAGAAAACACAGAGGTAGATATGAAAAAAAACTATTTAAAAGGATTAAATATAAATTATAATTTAAGTGAATCCACAAATAGAGCAGGGTGTGTTCATAATATATACCTATTGTTGAGGAAAAAAATATATGTGTGTAATTTTTTTTCCATTCAAATAGACTTCCATTTGAAATATCAGAATTCTTTTGTATTCCTGTGCTGAATGGTAAATGCTCTATATGAAAGAATTCTTCTATTCAAAAAGTATGTATGCCATTATTTGATATTTCTGAAGTTTTTCTTACGCTTTTAGGCAGATAGCAGACATACTAAAACACCTGAGTTTTAAAATAACTGGCATTATAAGGAATAGGCACAAATTGAGTAACTAAAATGCTTCATCATTATTTTTGCTGTGAACAGAATCAACTTTATAAACTCGAAGCCAGCTTCTTTTGGGCAATTATCATGAATACACATGAATTGTGTTCATTTTCCATTTATGCTGCAAATAGTCAATTCTAGAACTGCAGCAAAACAACGTAATCAATATACCTTAATGCTTTTTATTCTCTTATGTCTGGATTTTCCTAGGCCCAGATAATTTATGTACTTTATATCAAAATTAAAGTTACAATAATGAAAAACTCTTTTTGATGTTTTCTTTTACATAACTAAATATTGGAATCTTCTAACTGACAAACAGGTCATGTTCCAAACAGCCATTTTAAAGTCAGGTGGGAGGAAATAAGAATGCATTTTCTTACAAAAATAGCAGTTAAGTATCATAGCTGATTTGGAGGAAGAAGAGAAAGTGAAATTTCTGGCACATCAGGATTTATGAACAGAAATTCATACTATCTCAGAACAGGGTTTTCTCTACTGCTCCCCCTCCAGGTTTCTACAAAGCAGGGCACTCTTGCTTCTAATCATCAAGGTGTTTGGGCAACACTGGGGCATGAGCTCATGAAAAGGCTGCTTCCTTCATTTGGATTCAGATAATAGGTTACTTCAATGAACTATTTTGAACTCTCAGCTTCAATGGGAATAGAACATTAATAGCACAATTAACTCTTATGGAGCTCAAATTCTACTTGAGATAGACAATAAATACATGTAAATATGATAAATTAGTAAATCATGATAGAATAAATCAGGGTGATATAACAGAGAGATTAGGAGAACTCCTTAAATTTGATTGTTAGGAAAGACCTTTCTCAGGTGTTAGTATTTAACCTTCATCCAGAAGGACAATAATTCAATTAAGTAGAAGTATCTTTAGAACTCCAAGGCTACTAGTATAAACCTGGTGACAAGTGATGAAGGGGTGTAATATCAGGAAAAGGCACATTCTATTTACATTTCCAGGCCAGGATACAGAATTTAAGTCTTATTCTAAGTACCCTGGGAAGTGAGTGAAAATTTTAATAAAGTAAATAATGTTAATGGTTAACATTTGAAGAGATCACACTTGCTGAAGTTAACTCAAGGATGAAGGTCTATTATCTCTTCTTTCCAGGTTTTGTCTTTATTTCATCCTTCTTTCCTTTCTTCCTTTTTTTTGCTGTTTTTCTTTTCTTTATTGACAAGACATTCTATAAATGTAATACTGTGACATGAGCAAGTTATATGATTGAATTTTTTAAACATAAAATATTCTCCAATACATGTAGTCATCCATTTATTTAACAAATATATTATTTTCTCTGTGTGGAGACTCAGCTGGACACCACCTACAGAGCATCAAATTTGAGAGACAATTATCTTTGCCCTCTGAGGGATGAAATAAATAGTAATAATAAAAAATAACTAAAACATGTAGTAAGAGAATAATAAATGTGAGGAAGAAAATCAAAGACAGATAAATAGTGGTGGAGCGATGGGAGAAAGGTTTCAGTTTCATACAGGATTGTCAAAACGGCCTCACTGAGAATACAAAGTGGCCTCACCCTGGCCACTTTGTAAAACTAAACTTAAGGGAAGGGCAAAGGCAGAAGCAAGGAGAATAGTTAGAAGTTATTAAATAATAAAGTTAGGAGATAAGAGACGAAGGTTGCTTAGACAACATGTTAGCTTAGAAGAGAGAAGTGGTAGATTTTCGATATATTTTGGAGAAAATTCCTAATAGGATTTGTGGAGGAATTTGATAATAGATGCAAGAAAAAGAAAATGATTAATGATGATCCCAAATTTTCAGCCTAAGCAATATGAAGGAAAGAGTTGGCCTTAATGACGGTGGGGAGGGCTGTGGGGAGGGCTTATTATTCTCACAATAAGTGGAGGTGAACTGAGTTTGATTTTGAGTATAAGTATGGAATGCCTACTAGATATCTAAGTAGGGATAAAATTTAGACAACCTGATGAATGAGTAGGGAGACCAAGAAAGAAATTTGTATATGGATGCTATTTGAAGTCATGATAAAAGTTGAGATCAATAAGAATGTAAAGTAAATGTATAGTAAGAAGGGAGAAATTCAGAAAAAGACCCTTGAAAAACACTAAAATTTCAAGGTCTATGAGATAGTGCATTTTGCAAAGGAGATGGAATGAGCAGTAAGTTGGATCCAAAGAAAACAATAATAATGTTGTATTTTACAAGAAAAGCCAAAAGCACATGACCAACTGTGTTATTTGCTATAAAAGATAGTTTAATTTACTCTAATAAATGACAACTGGATTTTTTGACATATACAAGGACATTTGAAAGGAATATTGGAATTCAAAGAATGTTTGAAGTAGATTCAATAATAACCAAAGAAATAGAGGAAAGTAATTAGAGACTGTTCACATCTCTTTTTAAGGTACTTTTTCTACCTAAAAGAAAGGAGAAGACTCCATGACAGATAAACACATTTTAAGAAATGGTATTTTTGATTTTAGATTTTAGAGGAAAATATAAATATGTTTGTGATAATGGGAAAAATTTATGAGATATATAATAACAGAGAATGCAGGAACAGAAGAGAATAAAAGCTAGAATAATATATATACACTAGTAAGTAAGGATGGAAGCTGTTGTACCAAAGGCCTTTATGACCTAATAGGGAAACACACAAAAATTTTCCCTTGTAACAGGATAAATACACGAACCCAGGTGCAAATGGTGGAGCTATGGGGGTAGGACATTGTGGAAATCTTTTTGATTGGATGAAAAGAGATGTTTTCCTCAACTAAATATGAAGCATGGCTATTAACCAGATGGTAGAGTTGGAAGAAACTTAAGGGAATTGAAAAAGTACAAAGTATATAATTATTATAGAAGGGAGTGAGCCAGTACTTGGAATAGAGAAATAAAGAAAGAATCCTGGAAGACAAAATAAAAAATTATGAATTTTATAATGCACTTTTCTCTAATATCAATTAGTTGATCACTAGAACAAATTAATATTTTAAGTTTAGTAATCTCTTTATTGAAAGACAGTTGTTGAATAAACATGTTTAAGATTTATAGAGAAATAAAAAAGATTTATAGATAAATGAGTATATAGTTAGTGAAATTAATATATAGTTTCAGAATTTTATACAAGAACTTAAAGTGGTTATCACATCGTCTAGCATATAGTCAGAAATCAATGTTAGCTAATATCACTAGTGTCAAATATCATTACTGATAATACACTCATTCTAAATATATTTACTTATAATTTCTATAATTATGCCAATTGTACTGGGCATCATCATTGTCAACTCCTCTATTTTCCCCGACAATATAACAAATTATTTAATATTTAGTCCATTAACCATCTAATTTTTACTCTACCTTCAGCATGTGGGTTTTGGACCTGCGACTTCAAAGTAGTCCCCTCATTGCTGTTATCCCCTTTAGTTTCAGTCTCTTCAATTTGGCTAACGTACATTGACCAGATAGATACTGCTCAATTGTGAATCTCATCAAAATTTACCAAGTATTTTTGCATGTCTTCTACAACCTCCAAAATAAGTCCAGATTTCTTTTTATGCTCTTATAGTGCCTATGCATCTTTTTTCCTATCATCTTCCAAAATCGTCTCATTTGAATCTCATACCCAGCAATTCCACACTACATAAAACCATCAGAAAATACTGCATTCTACTCAATTTCTATACCCAACAAATTTAAAATAATTTCTCCAGATTCAGCTCAAGCATTACCTCCTGAAAGCAAATATCCTCAATCACAGGTGCTTAATACTCTTTTGAAATCATAAAGTAACTCATATTTAAGTTTATTTGTCACTTAGCTGATTTTGAGATCTGAGAGAGGACACCAGCTGGTATTTATTTCTAATTCTCTGTACTTAAAAACATACTGGGAGTATTACAGATAAAGAATAAACAATTGTGAAAAGAGTAAATTAACCAAAGAATTAATTAATAAACAATGTAATCTTTTGAATATTAAAATAAGTACAGAAACAATAAAAGGAACAAAAGGAAAAGTAATTTATATTACATTTGGGAAGTAATTTATATTACTTAATTTGCCTTACCTTACTCTCAAAAAGTAATATAAATTAAGATTATATAAAATGACTAAAGAATAATTAAAGTTAAATCTATAAATAACTATGTTCAGTTTTTGGAGAACACTTTTTAATTTTTTTAATTGGGAAACTTTCTATTTAGGAAGAAAAAATGGAGCAGCACGTTTTTCAGACATATTAATTAAGGCATTGCAGACAATAAGCAAGTTGAAAAAGTAGCTGACGTAGCTAACGATATTAGGGCATCTAATTCAACATACAAATAAATAGTCCCCAAAGTGTAAATATGATGGATCATGAAATGGCCTGATTAGGCTTAGTAAATACTGTAATCTTGACCTGCCACTGAACTGCCTGAGCTAGTCAACAAAGCCTTAATTATCAGTATAGATGCTTCTAAAATTATGCAGAGTTAATTGCTATTTTAATAAGTATCTTCAGACTAACAGGTCATTGCACCCATTTTGGATTCTTAGTTTAAGGAAATAACACCTTCGATAATAACAACACAGTTTTTTTTTAATGGGTAAATAAATATAATTGTTATTTGGAATAATAATGAGAAATACGTTTTTATGATTTTTTCTTGGATGTTGTAACCATTTTAAAGAAAAATATAGCTGTGATTACACTACTATCTTTGAATTGTTTTTTGTAGATGGAGTCTCACTCTTTTGCCCAGGCTGGAGTACAGTGGGTCAATCTTGGCTCATTGCAGCCTCCGCCTCTGGGTTCATGCAATTCTCCCTGCCTCAGCCTCCTGAGTAGCTGGGATTGCAGGCATCCACCACCAAGCACAGCTGCCCAGCTAATTTTTATATTTTTTAGTAGAGACGGACTTTTACCTTGTTGATCAGGCGGGTCTCAATCTCCTGACCTCAGCTGATCCACCTACCTTGGCCTCCCAAAGTGCTGGAATTACAGGTGTGAGCCACCACGCATGTCCATGTGGTTTTTTTTTTTTTTTAACTGGACTTCTGATAGTACTACTTCTGACAGTTTTAGTGCAACCTGATCTATTTCTTTGACTAGGGTACCATTTTTAGAAAGCCCTGCAAAGTCTCAAGAAGAAAATGTCATTGTTTCCTTCATTCCTTTGTTAGCTTCTTTTCCATCATGTTACAAAAGTGGTTGTGGTTAATCAGCTGTAGTTGAAAACTTACAGTAAACAGCTTTTAAAACGTTATGTCATTTTAGAAATATTTTACAAAATCTTAGGTGAAAGCTCTTTCATGTGTCTTTGCATGTCTCTGAGGAACTTCTATTCTACTCTAGAACAAATAGACTTTAGCAAGACTTTTTCCTCTTTTTGCTCATTCTCCCCAAGATGGAAAGTATGATTTATTTGACTAAATTTCCATTCATTCCTGAGGTTTTATAATTTCTAATTTGTATCCATAGAAATATCTCTTTTTGAGAAAATAGATATATAATTAATGTTAATGTTAATTAGCTATTGCTAAATTATTTGTACTGTATTTCCATATAATTATTTCCTCATTTCATGAAACTTTTATGCATGGGTACTATATAGTTTCCTACTGCTGCTGTAAGAAAGTACCACAAAATGAATTCCTAAGTAAGTAACAGAAATTTATTTTCTCACGGTTCTGAAAGTTAAAAGTCTACAATTAAGGTGTTGGCAGGGCCAACCATGCTCCCTCTGAAAACTGAAGTAGGATGTCCTTTTCTGCCTCTTTCTAGCAGAAACTAATAGTTTCCAGTTCTCAGTGTTTCTTGGTTTGCAGCTATGGTACTTCAATCTGCTTCTGTCACATAGCATTCTCTTTTGGCACCTATATCATCACATGGCATTTTCCTCTTCTTATAAGGACACGAGTCATAGCAGATGAAGCCCACCCTACCCCAGCATGGCCTCATCTTTACTAATTAGATCTTCAGTGATCCTGTTTCCAAATAAGGCTACATCCCGAAGACCTGGAGGTTATGGTCAGCATATCCTGTTGGGGAGCATAGTTGAATCCATAGCAGGAAAAAGACAATTCTTTTGAAATTTGTACATCTTTTTTATTGTGTTCAATTATTTGATAGAAAATTGTGTGAATTGTGTAAATAAAATTTAAGGAAGAAGTAAAAAGGATTTAGAAACCTCAATTAAGATTTTTTGTTTATATTTTCATTTAGCTTTTGATTTTAATCTTGAGCATGCTGTAAAAGAACCTGTATGTTTTATTTGTCCTGGAGAAGTCTGTCTTCTCTTCATTTTCCACAGCATTCAAAATGATGTTATGGCTAACAGGCCATTCAGTGATAAAGGCTTTGTGATGACACTTCTTCCTGCTATACTCCACTGCTCCAGTAGCAGTTTGCCACAGGCAGTAAGTAAGGTGGGAGACAAAAAACAGCCCTTAATCTCCCTGTTTCTCTGACCCGCTGATTATTGTCTCTACAAGAGCATTCTTGCTTTTATCCATGACTTTATTCTTTCTCTTTCATACCATTGTTCTTATCAAAAGATCTTTTGGAAAGTTTTTTTTTTAGCGTTATAAAAACATTATTTTTTTTTTTTAAAAAAAAAACCTATGTTTTGGGATTCTGAAGAACCAACTGCCAATTTTCATCATTTTTATTTTCTTCTAGATATTACTGTATTTGAAAATTATATTTTAATGTTTTTTGGTGATTGTGATCCCATCAAAGATAGGGATTATTTCTTTATTTCTTTGGGGATTTTTAAATGAGGAAGTTGGTTTCAGTATGTTCATCTTTCCTTGGCTATTTCTATTGAGTGTTTTTTTTCTTTTTTAGAAATTTCATTTATTAAAAATGTTTTTCTGACATGCTTCTGCTATGAAAACAATATTGCAAAACAGTAGTATTCTTAATTTAGCCATAGTAAGATAAGGTACGTAGTGATATATTTTCAGGTGTTGTGAATGACAACCAGACATTATTTAAAGGTCATCTTAATTCAGATGCTATTAATACTAATATGGAATTAACAGTAAATAATATAAAAGCATATATTTCTAAAAAAAATTAAAATCGACTAGGTGAATATTACTGAGCATGTGTGTAACATAATTGATCATAGAACAAGATACATAATGAGCACACTTGTGTAAGAGAACAGTGTACCTATTTAACTGCTTAAACAGTGTACCTTAATATTTAATGGTAATTACTTTAATTATGAATATATATATTCATATATAGTTACAGAAACAATGCCAGTTTATCTTGGCAGTGTTTATAAAGCAAGAAATTCTTATCGAGTTAAATAAATCAGTAGATTTTGATACTTATAATAAAAATCTATGAAGCCAAAAACAGTAGTATGTCACAAGAATATTTAATGACATTGAACATTTTATAATATGCTATGTATAAAATCAATGGGAAAGCATATTTTTAGTTAAAAATGTATGCCCTTCAATAACTGTATTATATATATTACCTATATAACAAACAAAAATAAATACATAAATAATATGAATGTTCTGACACATTTTTTACAGTCTAAAATAAATGTCAGGTGGATTTCTACTCAATTTGGAGGATATTTTAGCTGCATGTTGTATAAATTAGGTGGACTGATTTATGCTCTGAAAAACTAATTAAATCTTGTATGTTTAAGTTATTATCACCAGAAAAGTATATTTATCCTTTATCTCATGTATTTCATCCTGGTTAATGGTGGGATGTGGGGAGGTGACATTCTAATCCATATGGTTACTCAGAGATCCAGGAAGTTTTAGATGACTTATCTAACATCTCTACATAGTCTTTGGGTCACTGCTGTAGAGAAGAGAATCCTGTAGGAATCATATTTGTTGTTCTGTTATTATATCTCATTTACTAGATTATTCACATGATTGCTAGAAAATGTCACCTACTTTCGTGCCTAGAGAGTGAAAAGTATGGTGAATAGAAAGCATTTTCTGTGTGACACGTAGAATATTTGAAATTTACATTGATGATATAGTCAAAGGGATAGACAATATCTCAATGAAGTAATAACCTGAGAGATAAGGTCTTATGTGACTACTGACCTTAGGAAGAAAGCTATATACTTTAGGATAAAGTAAAAGAATAATTGAACACTGATTCATAATATGATGCTTACATTCAAAATTACATGAGCAATTGCTTTAAATTACAGCCATTTATTTTTAATTCAATAGCATCCATTTAGTCACTTATGTTTCTGTAGCTCCAAGAATTCATTTATGCATTGCTAGCTGAGTTTTTAAATTTCTCTCTCACATGCATACTCTTTCTCTCTTAATCTCTCTTTATCTCTACTTTGATCTCTATTGCTCTCTCTATATCTCTTCCATTTTCCCATGTATTTATACATTTAATACCAAAAAGAGTCACCGAAATATCAACAGTGGACTTGGAAAAGTGAGAGAGCCAAAAAAGATTCTTGACTATAGATTAAATAGAAACATTTAAATTTTAATGATTTCTATCTGTATTAAAGCTAATACCATTAATTTGTCTTACATTTGTAAAGTATGATTACTTTTTCATACTTTACAAATTAAGACAAAATAATTGTATTTTTTATTCACAAAGAAATCACTGAAATTTATTATTTAATTTGTATCATATTACAACAGTTTAATAACAGAAAAGTATTTTGAGAAGATCAATAACAACTGGCCAGTCATGGGAGGTGAAATTATAAAAGTATTACTTATCTCTTTGAATGCCTCACCAACATAAATTTTATATATATCAACTGTGGGAGATGATAATAACCTGCTCAGATATATATATTCATCCTCATTCTAACTTCCATATAATCTGACTAATGGGCTATAAATGAAATTGAAGATTAAGTTTTTGTATTTTCTTTTTTAACCCTGAAGAAATGGAGTATTTTAGGAGTCAAGACAATATCTTTATGGTTTGGTTTTGAGACATAGATGAGTTAAATTATTAAAAAAAAATTGCCTTCAAACATAAATATGTATTTTGCCATAAAAAATACAAAAAATTAAAATGTGTAAACAAACTTGTTATTAATGTGATAGAATTTTTAGCAATAGTGTTTTAGTTAAAATTATTTTAAGTAAGTTTTCTGAGTCTATTATTTTTATTAACTGAGTTTAATTGAACATTAGAGGTATTGACTGATTAAGCAGAACTATGAAATGGCACTTTTGGCTTTTATTAGAGAAGACAGAAGCATTGGAGGAAATATAAAGGCAGTTGAAGTATGAAATTAGCAAGGGAAAAAAAAACAAAGCTCACCATCAATCATCTAGTATATTTTGTTGCCTAAGCAATCAACTTTTTTATGAACACAGTGCATTCTATTCTCATTTACTCTCTTACTATTTCCAAGGGACCATTAGAATATCTTTGTGATTCCTTTTGAAAACTTTTCATAACATATTTTAATCCATTAAAGCTAATTGCTTTCCAGCAAAATGTTTCTGCCTTGCCTTATTTTTTTAAAAAAAGCAAAGCTAAATTTATGTTTAGGATATGAATTGAAAAATAATTTTATTAGATCAAGAATTATAAAAACTGACAGAATATTACTATTTCTTTGAAGTAATTCATGCACACATTTTTTTTAGTAAATCAGTATGTACCATTGCTGTAATTTATAGATTACTGTTCTAAATTTTCTGTAAGATAATTTGCATTAATGCACTTAGAAATTTATTTTTTTAACTATTCTCTTTTAAAATGTAACACAACCTGAGATATTTCAGCTTCAAAATAAATAAAATATAGCACAATAGCAGTCATATAATATGTAACAACATAGCAGTTAACTTTTCAGATTCAAGGATTAGAATTTTAAGAATGACTCTTCTTAAAGAGAAATTTGAGTTGGTATTGATGGAGTATGAGGAGAGAAGGGAGGAGGAGTGGAAGAGGTTTTCTAGTAAACCAAAGAAAAAAAATAATTTACTTAATACCCTAGCAAAGATACAAACTTGAATTCTTACACTTTAAGAAAAAACCTGTCTGATTTTGGGAACCATGATATTTTTGTTATTTTGGCTTTTAATTGTAAGATGTCTGCTAAATATTCTTTTTTAAAATTTTTAGCTTAGAATCGGGGTACACATGCAGATTTGTTACTTGGATGTTTTGCATAACAGTGGGGTTTGGGCCTCTAGTGTACTCATCACCCAAATATTAACCATTGTACCCAATAGTTAAGTTTTCAACCTTCACCTGCTTCCAAACCTGCTACCTCTTGAAGTCCAGTGTCTATTATTTTTCTCTGTATGTCTACATGTACTCATTGTTTACCCTCACTTTAAGAACATGTTGTATATGTTTTCTGTTTCAGAGTTATTTTCACTTATATGGCCTCTAGCTCCATCCATGTTGTTGCAAATAACATGATTTCGTTCATTTTATGGACACATTGTATTCTGTGGTGTACATATACCACATTTTTTATTATTCAATGAACAGCTATGGACACTTAGGTTGTTTCCATGACTTTGTTATTGAAAATGATGCTATGATAAGCATACGAGTGCAGATGTCTTTGGTATAGAAATTTCTTTTTCTATGGGTGGATGTACAGTAGTGGGATTGCTGGGTTGAATGATATTTAATGATATTTAATGCTTCTCTTCTTTTGAGAAGCATCTGTTCATGTTCTTTGCCCACTTTTTAATGGGGTTATTATTTTTCTTCAAACTTTTTGTAGATTCTGGATACTAGTCTTCCAGAAGAGTATTTTGGATTTTCTAGGTATAAAGTCAAGTCATTAGCAAAGAGAGATAATTTAACTTTCTGTTTTCCAATTTGGAGGTTTTTATTTCTTCCTCTTGCCTGACTACTCTGACTAGGACTTCCAATACTAAGTTGCATAGAAGTGTTAAAATGGGGCATACTTATCTTGCTTTAGTTCTTAGGGGAAAAGCTTTCAACTTTTCCCGTATCAGTCTGATGTTGGCTGTCGGTTTGTTCTATATGGTTCTTACTATGTTGAGGTATGTTCCTTTGATGCCTAGTTGTTTGAGGATTTTTATCATAAAGAGATGTTGAATTTTATCAAATCCTTTTTCTGCATCTATTGAGATAATCACATGGCTTTTGATTTTAATTCTTTTTATGTGGTGAATCATATTTATTGAGTTATAAATATTCTACCATCTTTGAATCCATGGAATAAGACCCACTTGATTATGATGAATTGTCTTTTCGATGTACTGCTGGATTCTATTTCATAGTATTATGTTGAGGATTTTTGCGTCTATTTTCATCAGATATATTGGCTTGTTGTTTTTATTCTCGTTGAATTTTCACCTGATTTTGATAACATGTTTTCTTTGCTTTTGTGAGCTAAAGAGGAATCACTTCTCCTCAATATTTTAGAATAATGTCATTAAGATTGGTATCAGCTCCTCTTTATATATCTGGCAAAATTCAGCTGTAAATACATCTGTTCTTGGGCTTTTTTTGTTGCAAATTTGTTATCACTGATTCAATTTTATTATTTTTTATTGTTTTTTTTCAGGATTTTGTCTTCTTCCTTGTTCAGTCTTGGGAGGTTGTATGTTCCCAGGAATTGGTCCATTTATTCTAGGATTTCTAGTTTGTGTGCATAAAGATGTTTATAGTAACCTTTGATGGTCTTTTGCATTCCTTTGGTATCCATTATAATGTCACCTTCATCATTTCTGATTGTGTCTATTTGCATCTTCTTTCTAGGCCAAATTAGCTAGTGGGTCATCTATTTTATTTATACTTTCAAATTACTAGCTCTTATTACATTGGAATTTGTATTGGTTTTTGTCTTTTTTTTTTTTTGGTTTCAATCTCATTTAGTCATTTTGTTCTGCTCTGATCTTCATTATTTCTTCTGCTTTCTTTGGGTTTGATTTGTCCTTATTTTTCTAGTTTTCTGAGGTGTGATGTTAAGTTGTTAATTTGAGATTATTTTAATGTAGGCATTTAACACTGTAAATTTTCCTCTTAGTACTGCTTATGCTGAATCTCGGAGACATTGGTATGTTATGTCTCTATATTCATTTGTTTCAAAAATTTGTTTTGAATTCTTCCTTAATTTCATTTATTGCTCCAAAGTCATTCAGAAGCAAGTTGTTTAGTGACTAGGTGCTTGTGCAGCTTTGGAAGTTCCTCTTGGTACTAATACCTAGTTTCATTCCACTGTGGTCTAATAAGATACTTGATATAATGTTTAAAATTCATTGAGATTGCCTTTATAGCCAAACATATGGCCAATTATGAAGAATATTCCAGGTGAAAATGAGGAAAAAATATATATATTCTATGAGTGCTGGGCAGAATGTTGTGTAATTTTCTGTTAGTTCCATTTGGTCTAGAGTTCATTTTAAGATCAAAGTTTGTTAACTTTCTGTCTGAATAACATGGTTAGTGTCAGTGAAGTATTGATGCTCCCCACTATTATGGTATTACTGTCAATATCTTTGCTTACATCTAGTAGTTTTGTGAACGCAGGTGCTCCAGTGTTGGATGCATGTATATTTATAATGCTTAAATTTTCTTGTTGTGTTGAATGCTTTACCATTATTTAATACCCTTCTATGTACACAGTTTAAACTTTTCTTGGTTTAAATTCTGTTTTATCTGCTATAAGATACTTTTGCTTGCTTTCATTTTTCATTTGTATGATATACATTTTTTTACTCCTTTACTTTGAGTCTTTAGGTGCCTTTAGAAAGTAAGTGGGTCTAATTGTATGCAGCAGATGGTTCAATCTGTTCCTTTATTTTCTAACTTGCAAATCTATATATCCTAATTTAGCATTTTGGTCATTCATGTTTAAGATTAATAATAATGTGTGAGATTTTGATACTCTCATAGTGTTGTTATCTAATTTCATTGGAGTTTCAATTGTGTTATTGGTTTATAGGATCTGTGAGCTTTCTACTTATGTGTGCATTCATGATGGTAGCTGTCATTTTTCCATTCCATGTTTAGAACTCCTTTGAGCATTTCTTGTAGGATTGGTCTAGTGGTGACAAATTCCCTTAGCATTTGCTTGCATGAGAGTGGCTTTATTTCTCCTTCATTTATGAAGCTTAGTTTGGTAGAATATAAAATTATTGGTTGACTTGTTTTTTTTCATTAAGGAGGCTAAAAATAGACTCCCAATCTCTTCATAAGATTTCTGCCAAGAAGTTTACTATTAGACTGAGGATATTTCCTTTGTAGGTAAATTGACACTTCTCTCTAGCTTCTTTTAAGATTTGTTCTTTCACATGTACTTGGATAGTCTGGTGACTATATGCTTTGGTGATGTTCATCTTGTATAGTATCTTCCAGGTGTTCTCTGGATTTCTTGTATCTGGATATCTATGTATCTGACAGGATTGGGAAAATTTTCTCAATTTCTTCAAATATGCTATCCAAATGTCTTACATTTTCTTTTTCTCCCTTGGGAATGTCTATAAGTCATAAATTTGGTCACTTTAAATAATCCCATATTTTTCAAAGATTTTAAAATCTTTTTTAAAATTCTATCTGACTGAATTAATCTGAAAGACCAGTCTTTCAGCTCTGAAATTCTTTCCTCTGCTTGGTCTGGTCACAACTTTTAACTGTTTTGAAATTCTTTCTAGAAGTTGTGTTTTGTTTGTGGTTGCTGTTATTGTTGTTTATTTAATATTGCTTTCTTTAATCTCCTTAGTTGTTTTTTTGGTTTGTTTTTAGCTTTCTCTTGGATCTCATTGAGTTTCCTAACAATCCATATTTTGAATCATTTATCTGTCATTTCAAAGTTTTCATTTTGGTTAGCATCCACTGCTAGAGAACCAATGTGGTCCTTTGGGGGTGACACAACATTCTGTTTCTTCTTGGTGCTGGAGATGTTTTGCTGGCTCCTTATTTGCAAAAGCTGTTACTTCTTTTTATTGAATTTACTTTCATTTGGATGGGATATTTTCCCTCTTGAGAGTGTGACTGTAGAGTATTTTGGGTAGGGCTTTTGGCTCTGCTTTTATAGCTATGTGCATTTCTGTTGTCAGGTTTTATATTGGATCATGCAGTTCAGCCTACAAGCCAGTTGGTATCACTTGTGGGTAAGAGCCAGCTGTGGCAAAAGTATATAGGTATGTGCTTGATCTTGTTTTACTGTGAGTTGCTTTCTGCTGTTTCAGGTGATGGGCTGGGCAGTGGAATGTCTGGTGCCCTGAAATGCCTGTTCAGCAGGATGGTGGTAGAAAATAGCTAGGCAAATTGGACCTCCTTGTTTACCTATGAATACCCCAGTGATGATCATGGGCACCAGCCCTAACAGGGATGTTTGGGAAAACTTCTGGTGAAATACATCAAGGTCTCTGTGGGGTGTGAGGAGGCTGCACTAGCTCCATGCCCTAGACAGGCAGGAAAGTGATCTGTTTTCCTAACACACTCCTTCTCCAGGGCTCATGACTCTCAGTACAAATTATACTGTCATCTATCTATAGGCCACAGTGTAGCTGAGAGCCACAAAAGACACCTGTCCTGCAGTTCTCTGCAGGAGTAATTTTGGAGTGGAACCTCCTCACTCAGCCCAATAGAGACAGCTCTGTGGCTCTCCTATTCTCCATTGGGGCAACACTGCTACTTTGTGTATGGAAGGGGAGAGCCTTCTCCTTTTGGTACATGCAAGTGGATATCAGCTGTATTGATGTCAGCTGGTTGTGTCGGCTGGAGCTGAGACCCTGGGAGAGGTGGTTAAGGGACAGTGAGAGTGGAATGGGCTGGGAAAACCTCTAATCCCCAGTCCCCTAGATGGCCCCCCCGGTAGTATACATAAGACTTGAGTGAACTGGACTGGGACTGGTCCAGTGAACTTGTCCTTGTATCCCCAGAATTCAGGTGCTGACTGTGATAGGGAGACATGAGCTTGTTTCTGGATTACTGGCAGAACTCTCAGATATGGCAGGCAGAATGCTCTGACAGTGGGAACCCCAACTGATCTCCAGCCTGTGGACCCGCTGATCACCAGCTGATCTCTAAGAAGGGTCTGCAGAATCCTCAAGCAGTGGCAGAGCTTAGGTGGTGACAGAACACAAAGGCAGTGGGAGCCCCAAGCCTGCAGAAGGTAGGCTCTCAGAAGGGTTCTGGAAGGCAGCTGAAATGATGTAGTGGGAGCAGAGCAGCTGTGTTGCTTGCCTTTCGCTGAGGGAGGTGGACCCTCCTCAGCTGATGCAATGGAGGCTGGCAGCTGTAGAATATGTGGCCCATTTATACTTCCCTCCAAAATGAGTGGCAGTGGATTTTGCTTTTGGGGACATATGAAGGTGTCCAGTTTCCTTACTACCTCTCAGACCCGGGAGTTGCAGGGGTGATGGTAGTGGTGGCTGTGATTATTACAGGAACCAAGGGGAATGTCATCAGTCTCTAGGGGCTGGACCCTCAGAAACACACTGGGCCACAGACAAAATGGACAAGTTGGGGCAACCTCGCTGTGTAGCAGGCCCAACCCTGAAGAAGGCAGGCTCTGTTTAGCAGGGAGCAGCTGTGACTGATGGTTGTACTGGTGCCTGGTCGGCCCACTCCTCCTTCATGCTGCAGCTGCAGTGTCTGTCTTGGGGGTGTGCGAGAGTCCACAGCCAGCCAGCTTCCTCCCTGACAGGCTGGCAGCAGTTGGCACCAGGCTGCTCAGGTTTGAAAAGTCTGTGGGAACCCACGTGAGCTTGAGCAGAGCCTCTGCACCATCTCTAGGTAGCTCCATGTATTAGACTGAAGACCCGTTGGCAGTGGGGATCAAAATGACTCTTCTGTGGATAGGATTATCCGAGTTCATTGCAGAAGTGTGGAACCCCTGAACTCTCTTACTCACTCACCCATTCTCTACGTCAGGAAGCTTCTCCCGGTTCCATGTGGGTCCCAGCTTAGCTGGCTGCCTGGCATCTTTCTACTCTGCCTTCTGTAATTCCTGTCCCTTCTCTGATGATTTCCAGTGTGTCCCCTTAAATGATCTACGTGTTCATCTACTCTACTTGATGTGTTAATATTTTCTTACTATGTTGATTCCTCTCCATTAGGGAGGGGCTCCCATTCCAGGCAGCCCTCTTAAACTGAAATGTCGAGATATCTACTAGTCTTTAAATAAAATATTCAATCTTAGCCACACTGTGGCTGTTTAACTCTTAGCAGCAGCCATATTTTAAATTTATATATTTAAAAAGTTATAATATTTTAAAGGCAGCTTTTTTTCCTGTGACAGAAATTTTAAAGCTTGAGTTATAATTTTAAATTAAAAAATATTTAACACTTGAATTATAAAATTAAATTTAAAATTATAATTTTACACTTATATCTAAGTAAAATGTATTTAGAAAAGCATAGATGAATATAGTTGATTCACATTAGAAATAGTCACACATTAAAGAAAAATAGTAATCAAAATTATTTATTGTTTTTCATTGTTTTAGAATTTTGGATACTTTTGAAAATATTTGAATCCTCTAAATATTTGCCATTTAATGAAAAACTCACAAAATACAAGAATATTATTTTAAAGTCAATCAATATTTTAGGGACTCTATTTAAACATTTAAATTTTCTTGCTGTGACAGTTATGGCCAAATCACAGACTCATTTCTCTGCCGAAAAACATATGAAAACAAGATAAAAAGAAAATCCCCTGTCTTAGCAACAAGCATTGTACTAATCTAGGTTGCCACCCCCCAGCTCCACTTCAATGTTAATGTCCTTCAAACTACAGAACTACTCATATCTGACTGAGCACAACCATTCAGCCTAATTGAAAAGAAATGCAAGTCTTCTAAGGAACACCTGAAAAACTTAGTGAATATGTAACTTGTCATTCTCTTTCCTAATGTCATTTCAGAGAGGCATTAAAGCAAATGTGAGAAGCATTTTATTCTTTTGAAGTCATCACATTTTTTTCCCCCCTCAGAGAAATCTGTAACCACCAAATGACAATTGTGGCTTTAAGTTTAGAGAAACATTCAAAGCCCAGTTACATATCTCTTTGAAGAATAATTTTCCTATCATAAATTAATCTCATTTGGAAATTATTTTTAAAATATAATTTATGCAAAACAAATGCCAGTTCCTGAAATAACTTGAATTTGAGGTTGTTATGCCACAGCTAGAAGAGAAATTACTGATCAGTGAACTGTTTCAGAATGGCAATGTGAATTGCAGCTTAGAGTAAGCAATCTAATGAAGCATACCATACCATGAAAGAAATAAAAAATTTTATAGGACTCTTGGCATTATTGACAGGTTTCTACTATTTTATAGATTTGTTTTATCCAATAGGAGAGCTTATTTCTAAAGAGCCTTTTTAAATATAAAAAACCCCATTAAATTAAGAAAAACCCTAAATGTTTTCTCATTACTATAGTGACATGTAGGAAATTATTGCTATGAAACGTTCTGCAACTTTTAAGGTAATTAAACTAAAACTTGAAATAAAGAAACAGATACGTTTTCAGAACTACATAGAATTTTTTTATTATTTGAAATTCAGTAAATGTTCCACAAATCTAGTTTTAGGATGACATTTTTTCTTCAATTGAGAAAAAAAAAATGCTACTTTGGTTAATGCTATATCACTCTAGAAAGCTACTACTATTTCAATAAATCAATACTAAGAGCTCAATTTAAAAAAAACTTAAAAATTGCTTATTTTAAAATAAAAGTTTACTATATAATCTTGTGATGGATACATGATTAATTCACACATATTTTTCAAAAATTTTTGTAGGTCTCTTTGCAAATGAGGAAATTAGAGGAAAAACAAATGGTGGACTTTATTTCAAATGTAATTTCCAAAGAAGATGCCTTTTTCCTTTTAAGAATTCATGCATGTCACTACTTTACATCCATAGTTTTCGGCCTCCTCCAGGCATTAGAATCACCACTAGAAACAGTAGAAACCAGCAAAAATGTGTAGGCTCCATGCCCAGAAATTCTGATTCTAGTTATTTGGGGTAGAGCTTGGATATTGGTAGAATATCCAAGCTTTAAAGAAGTGACCAGAAGAGTCTAATAATGCACATGGAGTACTAATAATAATCACTCCAAAACAAGGAAGAAAGTCAAATGTATATGTGAACGTGAGCAAAGTCTCTGTGTGACACCATTAATTTCTAGAGATTTATATGCTCTAAATTCAGAAATTTTCATTTTAAATGAAGTTAAGATTTTGTTAACATATAGATGTAAATTATGGTAATATTTACAGCTTTCTTTTAATGTAACTGTCACATAATATAAAAATCAGTAAGTGAAATTATACTTTAATCAATTATTAGTCTGGGGTTTATTTTTAACTCTTTTCTAAAATATGAAGGTCAACGTTTAAAAAGCATTTCTAGTTAATATAATAAAAGATAATATTTCTACTACACAGTGACTAAAGAATCATTTAAGCCAAATTGAAAATAACTTTAGTTGCACTTTTGAAAAAATTTCAAAATACTTGTATGGCTCAGTTACAGTTATATTTCATAGCTACTAGATAAAGAAAGTACTCCATAAGACACAGTTTTTCATAAGGATCCAAAGTAGTTCACAAAAGCCCATTGTAGGAAATGAATAAACAGATAATTCACTGCATCCTGTATATCTCATACAAAATGTCATGATAAAATTCTAATACAATAAACTGATCTTGAAATCATACACTATCCTATTTCAAAACTTAGCAAATTTAACCATGTAAGGCTGTGAATAATTTGCATTTATTTCTAGGCCTGTGCCCTGTAGGTTATTATCTATAATATATTCAATCTAAGTCATTGCAGCTCACAGTGTGCCAGATATTGACATTATTCATAATGTTCTGCTACACCATCATCCTCCTCCACACCTACTTCTACTTCATCATTGACACGTTGAACCTCCTTATCAAAGTCATTGTCATCTTTCAAAGGCTATCCTCTATATGGTAGAATATGAATCATGAGACATGATTCTCATTGAACAATGCACTCCAATTGCTAATCATCAACACTTTTAATACTCAAAGGAACATATAGTGGCATTCCGCCCTCAGAAGTTTCAGGAACACAAAAGCAGTGTGAAAGGGTGTTCTACTTTTTATTTCTGCTACTTAGTGATTATCATAGCGGCATACTTTCTTTGCTGTCAACCTACCTGCCCCCTCTGTGCTATTTATAATTTCTATCCAATGAGAAAAGTATGGATTAAAATTATATGAGTCTAATCTCATTTTGACCTGTTTTTTTTCCCCAATACTTTCTTTGAGAAATAACTCAATGGATTCAAAGAGAAATTGTATTATAAAATATGTAAGCTTATCAACATCTTAGAAGTTTGATATCTTTCAAAAGTTTGGAATAGGTTACTGTTTCTGAGTCATGCATTTGAGCATGCTACTATTCTTAGAATAGTTAACAATGAAGAATACAGTTATGTGGCCTTTTCCTTCAGATCATTATTCTTTCCAATCTTGCATTTCCTTGGAAATTGCCTTCTATCCATTTTATTTCCATTTACACTTATCTTCTCTAGACTCATATATTGCATAGATTATAGAATGCATCTTTCCAAATAGAGCTGGACAGAACCAAGTGTTTTCCTTTAGTTTTAACTATTTTTAGAGTGTTTGGCTTCTATTTGTACAATTTCTACTTAAGTGCAATAGTTTATTTTTTAACAACTTTCATCGAATACTAAATGTTGACTGCAGCTGCTCTAAGTGAATCACTACATTTTTTAGAGAAATGTCCAAAAAATGAAGAATCACTTTTTTTTTTAACAGTTGCTTCTTTCTCTCTTTCTCAGCCTCTACCACCATACAGTCAGTGTCTTCATTTTCTGCATCTTCCATCTGTACCACAGGCATGTTACACAGGATTCTAGTGTAAAAATTAGTTTGCATTTGCAACATCATGATTATCTTGTCATCATTATGCTTTAAGCCAAACTAAAATGATGTTCTACAACTATTGGTCTGTGAGTCATTTTATAATAAGTGGATCACCCTGTCAGCATTGTTTTGAAACAAAAAATTGAATTGATGCTTGCATCTTATTTTGTAGAATTCTGCTTTGGTAGAGAGCAGGAAGATAGAAAATTAAGGCCGTACGTGTAGCTAGAAGATGCCTGTACATTGGCTCCTTATAAGAATTCTAGCACAAGCCAACTGTGAACTTCCTGGTAGCAAAGTGCATCACCTTAATTCAGATCATGAGGTAACGACTGGAGACTTGAAGACAAGCAATGCACAGTAGCAGGAACACAAAGAATCTTCCTTTTGAATTCTAAGGTTTCCTTTCAACACATATCCTTCTTTCATTCTTGAAGTCTGTACTTAACAACAGTGCTCTTCTACAAGTTTGAACTGGTCGAGTAGAAGAGTCCATTTAGCATTCTAACATTTAAGGTTAAGTTAACAATTAACACTTTTAGTTAATTAATGCACTTATTCAGAGAAAACTATCTGTATGTGGAAAACAATAATTTTTCTCAGAATGGATTACTAGAACACAATACATTTGTCTTTATTATCATTTTACACAGTGCAATTTGCAAATTTTAATTAAGTTTTGGTGTCTATTTTCTTCCATGATGTTGTAAGTTATTAGAACAAGCAGCATCTTTATTTACACATATGTCCATTAAAGACCACATAGTACTCAATAAATATGTGTTGACTGCCTAAAAAATAATGTAGTTGAAATAGAGTTTTTAAGATGTATAGTAACAAAGTATTTAAATGTCCCTCTACATTAACCAGTAAAGAGAATTAAATTTATGATAAGGCATGGATAACTTACAGAATATGGTCCCTGATGTAATGAAAAAAAAAAGTTATTCATACTAGAAAAGAAAAAAGTAATATTATTAAAAACAACTCTCCTACTCTAATAGTAAGAAAAAATAAAAAGAGAATAATTTAGATGATACCGGCATTTTAAAATGTACATTTAATAAATTTACTTTTGCTCTGAAATAAGAAGTGAGATTTTGCTGTTTGAATTAAGGGAAAGGTAATAACTTATAGGTTAATGTTTATGCAAAAAACCTGAAAAAAGAAGATAAAGACTTACTAAAGCAGTATTTACATGGAGAAATTGGAACACTTGTACATTGTTGGTGTGGATATAAATGATGCAGCTGTAACTGAACCCAGATTTGCCTACTCACCACTCTAAAGCCAGACACAAAATATGAGTACTAGTGAGGGAAGAGCAGATTTAATTGGAGAGCCAAAAAAATAAGATGGTGGACTGTATTCACAAGGACCATCTTACATTTTTAAATTTATATGCAGCAGTGGTACAGGGTGAAGTATCTGTGTGTCTTTGTTTCAATGGCTACCTTGGCTAATTGCCTATTCAGAAATATGGTTGGTGTCATCTTGACTTTGGCCTGATGGTGCTGGACTAATTGTTCATGATTCCCTCTAAGCAGAAAAATTCCTGCATTTATCTGTGTCTGGTTTGTCTCAGGATCAGTCTCTGGAATTCTTTAAGCAAGAGCAAAATTAGATAAGGATGCATTGCTGAAGTAAATGTCTAGAAAGGGAAGAAATGACGGGGTGAACAGAGAGAGAAGCAAGAAAAACAAAGCAAGTGATTAATATGTGTTTTTTAAATTTAGGTACCCAGTTAGACAGCTACTCTGGAAAACAGGATTACATTTTCTCAAAAAATTAAAACACCTTCCAACAACTGTTGGAAGAAGTAGATACATTCTTAAATCAGGCACCAATGAAAGAACACAAGGATTATTAAAAATTGAAGAACATATGAGATCATCAAAAGAAACTAATAAAACTCCAATAATTGACCTAGAAGAGACAGAAATCTGTGAAATAACTGACAGAATAATCATCTTAAAGAAGTTCAGGGAAGTCCAAAAAAAATACAGACAGCAAATTAAATGAAATTTGACAATTTGTGAACAAAATGAGAACTTTGATAAAGAGATAGAAATAATATAAAATGAAAATCCTAGATACAAAAACATATAATAACTGAAATAAAAAATACTTAGAAATCTTTGACAGTAGCCTTGATCAAGCAGAAGAATCAGTGAGCTTGAAAAGAGGATGTTTGCAATTATCCAGTCAGAAGAGCAAAAAGAAAACAGAACAAAATAAATGAAGACCTATGGAAATTATGGAAGCCCATCAAACAAATCAATCTTCGCATAATAGGAGTTATAAAAGGGAAAGAGAGAGAAAAAGAATTAGAAAGTATATTTAAAAAAATAATGACTAAAAAGTTCCTAAATTTGGGGAAAGATGAAAAAATCCAGGTGCAGGAAGCTTAAGCTTCCATAAAATTTACCCCTACAAAAAATTTATCAATACACATAATCAAATTATCAAAAATAAAAATAAACACCACTAAAAGCAGTGAGATATAAGAAACTTATCACATTCAAGGGGTCCCCAGTCAGCTTTTAACATATTTCTCAGCAGAAACTCTGCAGGCCAAAAGAGAACGAGATGATATATTCAAAGTGCTAGAGGGAAAAAACTGCCAATCAAGAATACTTCATACTGAAAAGCTGTCATTCATAAATTAGGGAAGAATAAGAAGTTTTTGAAACAAATAAATATTAAAGGAGTTCTTCACAACCAGGCCTGACTTATAGGACTTGTTAAGGGAGTTCTCTTAGCTGAAACAAAAGGCTGCTAATTAATAACCACAAAAATCTACATGGAAAAAATTAAATAACAAATAATCTATAGTCATATTCAGAATTTTTTAATATAAGCACAGTATTTAAAGCAATTTTATCTTTACCATGAGGGTTAAAAACAACTGTAGCTACAATAAACTGTTAAAAGATATAAATTTCCTCCTAAATTTAAATTTTCATATCAAAATATAAAGGGTCAGGGGAGTTAGTAAAAGTGTAGAGTTTCTGTACATGTAAAGAAAGTTATTGTCAGCTTAAAGTAGCCTGTTATAAAATGTTGGCTGGGCACAGTGGCCAGATCCAGAGGTGGGCAGATCACAAGGTCAGGAGATCAAGACCATCCTGTCTAACATGGTGAAAACCCATCTCTACTAAAAAAAATATATATATATATATAAAACTTAGCACATGTGGCATTTGCCTGTAGTCCCAGCTACTCGAGAGGCTAAGGCAGGAGAATTCCTTGAACCTGGAGGCAGAGGTTGCAGTGAGCTGAGATAGTGCCATTGTACTCCAGCCTGGGTGACAGAGTCTCACTCTCAAAAATATATAAAATAAATGTAGCGCAAAACACATAAAGAGTTCAAGGCATACCACAACAGGAAACCACTAAATCACCAAAGAAGACAATGAGAGGATGAAACAAAAAACCTGCAAAACAACCAGGAAAAAAAAAAATTAAAAATGTCAATAGCAAATACTTACCTATCTATAATTATTTTCAATGAAAAGAGTTTAAATTTTAGAATCAAGAGGCACAGAGTGGTAAACTGGATTAAAAACATAACATACAAATAAACACCCAAGATCTAACCATATGGTGTCTACAAAACACTTACTTTAAGTCTTTTATTGTAAAGACACACATAGACTGAAAATTAAAAGATGGTAAAAGATAATCGACACAAAGAACTGTTAAAAAGAAAGCAATAGTAGTTGTGTTAGTATCACACAAAATGAACATTAAGTAAAAAAAAATGTAGAAAGAAACAAAATATTCATTACATAATGAAAACTGGGTCAGTTCACCAAAAGGACATAATTGTAAAAATATATGCACTGAATATTACAGCACCTAAATACATAAAGCAGTTATTAAATAATCTGAAGGAAGAAGTAGTGAGAAATACAGTAATACTAGGAGACCTCAATACCACACTTTCAACAATGAAAGGAGCATGTAGATAGAAAATAGGAAAACATTGAACTTGAATTATACTTTAGGCCAAATGAACCTAACACAAAGTGTTATGTGATCCCAAAGGACCAAAAGTCATATTCTTAAGCATATATGGAATGTTAATCAGGATTGATAATATGTTAGGACATATAAAACAAGTCTTAAAACTTTACAGAAATCATGTTTAATGTTTTGTATCACAGTTATATGAATCTGGCAATCAATAAGAAAGATCTTGGTAAATATATAAATCTGTGGAAATTAAAATGCTTCAAAACAAGCACTAGATCCCAACAGAAATAAAAAGGAAACCAAAAACAATGTTTTGAGACCAATGAAAATGGAAAGAAATAACAAAACCTATAGAATGCAGCAAAAACAATCCTAAGAGAAAACTGTATAGCAATAAACACCTATGTCATAAAAAAAGATTTCAAATAATCTAAATTTACACCACACAGAACTAGAAAAAGAAGAAAAATTGAGCCCGATGTTAGCAGAAGGAAGAGAAATAACAAAGATCAGAGAAGAAATAGATGAGAAAAACAATAAAAATACCAATAAAACTGAGTTGGTTTTTTGAAAACATAGTCAAAATGGAGAAACCCTTAGGTAAAGTAGGAAAAATCAGAGACATATCAAATAACATGAAAAATGAAGCAGGAGACATTACAACTGTTACCAAAGAAATACAAACGATCATAAGAAACTACTGTGAACCATGATAGGCAAACAAATTGGATAACCTAGAAGAAATGGATGAATTTCTAGAAACACAGCCTACCAAGACTGAAACTTAAATGGAAAATCTGAACATATCTATAATGAATAAGGAGACTGAATCAGTAATACAGTTCTCCCAAGAAAGAAAAGCTCAG
Source organism: Cheracebus regulus (assembly GCA_963574635.1). NCBI lineage: Eukaryota > Metazoa > Chordata > Mammalia > Primates > Pitheciidae > Cheracebus > Cheracebus regulus. Next base: position 62,563 of record CAUYQU010087145.1, read on the forward strand.
GATTGGTCAGCTTCACAGCAGAATGTTACCAAACATTTAAAGAAAAACAAAGAGTAATTCTTCTCTAACTCTTACAAAATATCAAAGTAGAGGAATACTTTCAAACTTGTTTTACGAGGCCAGCATTACTCTGATACTAAAGCCAGACAAGAATCCTACAAGAAAATTATAGGCCAATATTCCTGATAAAAACATGGATGCCAATATTCTCAACAAAATATTAGCAAACCAAATTCAACAATATGTTAAAAGAATCATTCAACATAATTAAGTGGGCTATTATTCCTGGGATTTAATGATGATTTAATATATCTGAATCAGTAAATGCGAAACCCAGCATTGACAAGATAAAGAATAAAAATGATATGATCATCTCTATATTTCCAGAAAAAGAGTTTGACAAAGTTCAACATTCTTTTGTGATAACAACTTTCAACAGATTAGGTACAGGAGGAACTTACCTCAAAACAATGAAGGCCATATGTGACAAACCAGTAGTTAACATTATTCTCAGTTTCTGAAATGTGAAAGCTTTTTCTCTAAGATTAGAGAAAAGACATAGATGCTCATGCTCACTACTTATTTTCAACATAGTACTGGAAGTCCTAGCCAGAGCAGTTAGGCAAGACTAAGAAAAGTTATTCTAATAGAAAGAGAAGAAATAAAATTGTCTCTATTTGCTGATGACCTGATCTTATATATTCAAAAGCCTAAAGACTACAAACAAAAAACAGAACTGATAAACTAAGTCAGTAAATTTGCAGGATATAAGATCAATGTGCAAATATCATTAGTATTTCTATATGTTTATATGTGAAAAGGAAATGATAAAAAGAAGTTGAAGAAGACACAAAAAGAGATATTCCATGTTCATGGATTAGAAGAATTAATATTATGATAATGTTCATATTACTTAAAAGGATCTACAGATGCAATGCAATCCCTATCAAAATTACAATGTTATTTTTCACAGAAATAGAAACCAAATTCTTTAATTTATATGAAACTACAAAAGACCCCAAATAGCCAAAAAAAAAAACCAAACCAAAACAAAACAAAACAAAAAAACAAAACCTTGAGCAAAAAGGACTAAGTCAGTGGCATTGCACTCCCTAATTTCCAAACATATTATAAAATAATCACATTTAAGACATCATAGTATTAGTGTAAAAACAGTTTGACAAATGGAACAGGATAGAAATCCCAGAAATAAACCCATGTATTTAAGGTCAATTGATTTTTGTCAGAAAAAAATATGTATGCACTATGCCGAGTATACACAATGAAGATGAGATGATCTCTTCAGTGAATGATGTTGGGAAACAAGATGCAGGCAAATAAAATTGGATCCTTATCTAATACCATACACAAAATCAACTTGAAATTGATTAAAGACTTAAAGAATAAAACTTGTAACTGTAAAACTATCAGAAGAAAACACAGGGACGTATCTCTGCAAAATTAGTCTGGGCGATAATGTTTTTGATATGACCCTGAAAATACAAGAAACAAAAGCAAAAAGAAAAAAAATGGGATGGTATCAAACTAAAACCCTTCTTCACAGCATAGAAAACAATTAACAAAGTGGAAAGCCAACCCAAATAATGGAAGGAAATACTTGAAAATAATGCATATGATAAGGGGTTAATATCCAATATATGTGAAAAACTCAGTAGCAAATATAATAATAGTAATAATAACTTAAACATGGGGACAAAGGATCAGAAGAGACATTTTCAAATATAAGACATACAAATGTCCAAGAAGTGCATAAAAAGATATTCAGGATTGCTAATCATTAGAGAAATGCAAATTAAAACCACACTAAGATATCACTTTAGACATTTGGAATGGCTTTTATCAAAAAGATAAAAGACAAGCATTGGTGAGGATGCAGTGAGAAGTGAAATATTGCACATTGTTGGTACAAATGCAAAGAATTATAGCCACTATAAAAATGATATGGAGGTTCCTCAAAAAAAAAAAATGGAACTGCCATATGATTCATAATCCTCCTTCTGGGTATATGGCCGAAGGAATTGAAATCAATACGATAAATAAATACCTGCATTCCCATGTTTATTAAAGTGCTATTCACAATAGTCACGACGTAGTATCAACCTCAGTGTCTACCAACAGAGTAAAAAAATGTGGTATATGTACACAATAGAGTAATCATAATTCAGCCTTAAAAATACATATTCTGTCATTGGTGATAACATGAATGAACCTGGAGGACATTATGCTAAGTGAAATAATCCAGGCACAGAAAATAAAATACCAGATAATCTTATTGATGTGGTATGGATTTGTGACCCCATCCAAATATCATATTGAATTGTAATCCCCATTGTTGGAGGTAAGGCTGGTGGGAAGTGACTGGATCATGGGGGCAGAGTTCTCATGAATGGTTTAGCGTCATCCCCTTGGTACTGTGTAGTGAATGAGTTCTCACAAGACCTGATTGTTTAAAAGTATGTAGCACCTCCCCACTCCCTGCTCTGGTCATGGAAGACATGTCTGCTTTCCTTTCACCTTCTGCCATGATTGTAAGTTCCCTGAGGCCTCCCCAGGAGCAGAACCCAATATGCTTCCTATAGAGCCTGCAGAACCATGAGCCAATTAAAACTCGTTTCTTTATAAATTATCCATTCTCATGTATTTCATAGCAGTGTGAGACAAACTAATACACTCACTTATATGTAGAATCTAAAAATGTTGAACACATGGAAATAGAAAGAAGGATAATGGTTACCGGAGGCTGGAGAGGGTAAGGAGAAAGGTAATGGGGAGTTGCTGATCAAAGAGCACAAATTTGCAGATAATTGGGAGGAATAAATTTGGAGACCCTTTGCACAGCATGGTGACTATAGTCCACAATAACGTACTACAAAATAACTAAAAGAGTTAATTTTAAATGTCTCACCATAAAAAATAATAAGCAATGTGATGGAGATGTTAATTAGCTTAATTTAATCATCCTACATTGTATACTTATATTAAGCAATCACATTGTACCCATAAATGTATACAATTATGCTTTGTCAATTAACAATGCTAATTAAAATAATAAAAATAAATTATCATATGAGGCAGTAATTCAACTTCTGGGAATATTTCCCAAAAAGCTGAAAGCAGGATGTTGAGGTATCTTTACACCTATGTTCATTGCTGCATTATTTACAATAGCTGAGATAATTAAACATGCTAAATGTCAATCGACAAGTGAATAAAGAAAATCCATTGTGTACCTATAATAGACTGCTATTTAGACTTAAAAAGGAAATCATGCCACATGCATCAACATTAATGACACTGGAGGACATTATGCTAAATGAAATAGAGCAGTCACAGAACAATACTGCATAATATCATTCACACTGAGATATTTCAAACAGACTCAGATAGAACTCCCATTTCTCTTCCCTTACAAACTCTGGCAACCACTGTTCTACTCATACTCAGATACTTGCTATTCAATGGCTGTAATATTTTTATTATACACAAAAGTAGTCATCTCTATACAACATTTATTAAGAGGATATATTTCATGTTTAGTGTTTTTACCATGATAATTTTAAAAACAGTATATACTCATGTTATTGCCCAGGACTTTCCTGTAGGACTTGTTATAAAAATGAGGCATTTAGATAAGACTACAGAAATTCAAATCAAAACAAGAAAGGAGAGAAATTCTATGTATTACAGTTTTCAGCATATTATTAAGATTATGAATCTCCAAGAGGCAAATATTACATCTAACATTTACTAGTCCTAATAAAAACATATTTCTCAAAGATTGTGTAGAACACGAAAATATTTTCAGTTAAGATAATATGTAAAAAATAACTTTAGAAATTGATGTAAAAGAAACAAGATTTTATTTTAAAAAGAAGAGAATGGTGAATGTGAGATTCAGAAAGATGATAACCTCATTAAGGAGAAGCCAAGTGAGGGAGATGAGGGTGATCATATATTTTTATGAGTTATCAAAATTTGAGAATTTTTTAATGTGATATTTCATGGGTACATTTTGTATTAGATAAATATGAGCTTATAAAATTAAATGAAAAAGAAAGGTAATACATGAAAGAACACAAGGCGTAGATCAATGACAAGAGCATGTATAGAAGCAAAGCTTAAGAATTATCCAAATATATGCATGTACAGTTAAAAACAATTAACTAATGTAAGAAAACATTTTATTTCCAGTAAGAATTGCACTCTGGTTGAATCACTTTAAATAGTTTCATTACATTTGTTGAATTTGTCATCCACTTCTTCTAACAATTCTAATTTACTAAATCTTATATTTTTCTACCCTACTTCTTTCTACCTGCTAGATCTATTTATATGCATCTTTTTTTATGTTTAGTATTAGCAATGGCAATTTATTTACATTATGTGGTACAGGCCTGACAATTAACTGAGAGCAGATATTTTAACCACTTTGAGTTGTCAGTATAGCATCAATCCAGCTGCCTGCTACCCTGTTAGTGTACTGTAATGATTTTTGAAGAGATCAGTTCAATATTTAACTACGTCTTGGACTTTTGGAGCAAATGATAGGCAACGTCTATCCCATGAGTCTATTGTCAACCTTACAAATGGGAGTTTACAGATTTCTTCTTATCAAACTGTTCCTATGGATAGGCATGTTTTATGGCTTTGGTGCTTTCTGATGCTTGTCTCCAAACTCTTGTGTATCCCACAGGGAAGAAAAGCCTTCACAGCTCTCCTAACTAAAGCTGTGTGTGAGCATTATTTCAGCTCAGCTGACGGCTAAGCCCAAAGTCACATGCCTTGGGAAAAGTAGATAAAAGATGGTACGAATGATGAGTATGAAACTTAACAGATATTCACTGCTTGTATCTCTTGCTTCGGGGAGCATAGTTGACTGACAACCTCAGATACTGCCATTCAGGATCCACTAGTACCTGCCTGCAGGTACTAGTATTAGATAAATATGAGCTTATAAAATTAAATGAAAAAGAAAGCTAATACATGAAAGAACACAAGGCGTACCCCACTCTCCAGCATTCTCCTAGGGCTAGAAGAACTAGTGCAGCCTTCTCCTTTGGGAAGCAGATCTTCTGTAGTGGGTAAATACAGCTTGATACTCTCATCTGCATCTGTAAGATTTTCCTAGAACTGTGCTGTGTGTTGGAGATTCTTTCTGTTAGCTCCCAGGTATTTGACCTGCCCTGTGGTGCAAAGGTTTCCCTTCCTACTTCTACACCCTCCCCTTTGTCCTTCACAGCCATTTCCCTAAATAAATCTCATGCATGTAAAACCTGTCATGGTGCCTGCTTCTCAGAGGACCCAAACTGACACAACAGGAAAGCAAGTTTTGTACACAGTACCACTCTCACAGAATCTTTGGTATGGCTATAATATTATAATGTATCAAATCGTAATATATTCTAACAAATCAGAGTTTATTCCAAGAATATGAGAAACTTACCAGTGTAATCCATTTCATCAGCAAAGTAAAAGAGTTACCATATGCTCTTATTACTAAGTGTGGAAAATGCATTTGATAATATTTATCAGCTCTTTTTAATAAAAATGTAAGACTAGAAGGGGCTTATATAAATGCAATAAAATATATTTACTGAAATTAAACCGCAATATAATTCTAAAAATCACAGGAAGCAATCCAATTAAAAATATGATTGTTATGGCTGCCTATTGTTACTAATAGTATCTGGGCCTCAAAAGTGATTGACAGAGGTGCCTGCAGGAATATTAAGGGATACGATATGTAGTAGAAACTTTTAGCATGACATGACAGTTATGTAGATTATTATTTGCTCCTCTCCTAGAAATCATGTAAAGTAACAAAAAATAAATTGCAGTTTCCATATTCATTGAAACTTGGAGTCAGATATGATTTACAGATTCTGGAGTGTAAAGGTTACTGAATGAAATCAGTGGAAACTTTGCAGATGTCATCCAAGAATAAGTGTGGAGTTTCTTTAGTTGGCCCAGAGGTGACAGATTCTAGAATGTACTGTAAAAATATGCTTCCCACAAGTAAAAGAATCATTCTGAGGGGAAAACACTGTATTTCTTTCTTTTTTTTTTTTTTTTAGAAAAAGAGAGAAAAGGAGAAAGAAACAGCAAAAGAAAGGGAAAAAGAATGAAAGAGAAAGAAAGAGGAAGAGATTTTAGAAAAAGAGAGAAAAAGAGAAAGAAAGAAACCACAAAAGAAAGAAAAAAATGAAAGAGAAAGAAAGAGGAAGAGATTTTAGAAAAAGAGAGAAAAGGAGAAAGAAAGAAACAGCAAAAGAAAGAAAAAAAGAATGAAAGACAGAAAGAAAGAGGAAGAGAA